>JAGXCT010036883.1:0-15608 GCA_022495035.1 Philopotamus ludificatus | reverse complement strand
TTCTAAGTTGTACTCGAATGATTTATGAAAAACTGGTTTTTTACCATATAAAAATATTCTAAGCTTAAAAATTGATAAAGATTTCAAGTTATTGCTAATATTATTTCGGTTGTATCATTGAAAATATTTTCGTAGTTATGCAGATTTAGCAGATCTCAATATTAGTTTGAGAAAAATAAATAAATTTACCAAATATTTCAAATATATTTGAGTTATGTCATTGTAAATAAATAGTTTATTTTATAAGAAATAATAAGTATGAGCACTAGTTTATCTTGAGATTTAAAATATTTTTCAACACAAAATAAGTATAGATTTCACGATATTCACTAATAGAAACTATAGATTTCGACATAGAAAATGATTTGAATGATTTTTTAAATAACGAGCTTTTGAAATGTAAACGTTTTTCTTGAGGGATGAAATTTTACACGGACTTTTCCAACAATGCACTCGGTGATTTATTTCACTTTTACGACATATATAGAAAGTGACTAGAGATGTGAATAGAAATTTTATGCCTTTTCCACAACAACAAAAAAAATCCATAATCTGCGGTTTAGAAATGTCTTTGTATTCGTCGCCGGGCGATACGTTCTTTGTTTCGCGATCCTTTCCAAGGACACTGGAGCAATTATCGGCCTATATGGGGGGGCCGTATTCTTGCATAAATTGCGGTCCATCATTGGCGAAATGTACAATAGGAAGAGGCAGAACGACGTTTCCTGGGGACAGTCGACACAAGCGCGACGGATGGGAGTGAATTATGGCAAACATGTGTTTTTGCAGGAAGAATTTTTAAAATATCACTCGTCCTGCAAACCGAGCGTTTCGTCGCCGTTTATTAACAATTATTATTTTTTACGATGTCGCAACGAAATATGATTAATTTATTTTCAGCTAAGGCTAACGATCGATTTTTTACGATCACAGTTTATAATTACTGTTTTGCGAGGTACGTAAAATTCGGCAATTACCCGCGCCGCGAATGATTGGCGAAAGTCGACCGTTAAACCGATTATTTGTACAATATTTTTTTTTATATTTCAGCCGCATTTTAGATTGTTGTTCGCAAAATTAACGCCGCGGTGAAAGTATCAATCGTAATAAACGTCGGTAATTAATCGCGATCGGACGGGTCAAAGGCGAAAAGCTTCGCTGAAAAATTTTCGCGATATTTTCGACGGATTCTTTCGAAATTTTGATCGGGTGCCAAGGTATGTTTTTTTTTTTATTTTTTGAGAATAGTGTGCGACTTACTTGTGCCGAGGTGCACTCGTTTCATCCAGGGATAGATCTGCGGCGGATTTCCGCCGGATCCTCCTTTTCCTTTGGAGGAGGTGCCGCCGGGTTCGGCGCTGGACGTGCTGGAGGTGCTCGAAGCGGGACTCGACACGGTGCACGGTTTGTCCGCCGGAGAGGCCAAGGGGGTGGCCGGTGGCGGTTTCGTTATCAGCGGGGAGGTTCTTCCGGGGCCGGCGGTGGAGAGGTCTTGAGGCGAGGCGACGCCCGCCGAAGAGGAGGACTCGGCGTACTTGCAGGCCGGCGGGATCGGCGGCGCCGGAGGCAGCAGAGCCGGAGAGAGGGCCGTCGATCTCGGCTGGAGCTGGGTGTAGTCGGCCAGGGTCGCCTGAGCTCCCGGGTATTGTTGGTAGTGGGTCCCTTGGCCGGGGGAGTAGCATCCTCCCGGGTAGGGTCCTCCGGGGCTGTAGTAGTCGGCGCCGGGCGCCGGAAGAGCCGGCTCTCCGGCGCCCCTGCCTCCGCCGCCGGCCGCCTGTTGTCCTCCGTAACACGAAGACAGCGAGTTGACGAATTGGTACGAGCTCATGCCCGCATTATAGTTGAGGTCGTTCATCTAGAGTTCGTATCGGCAAACTTCGGTCTCAAAAAAAAAAACGACGACAATTTTAAACAAAAAAAGACGGGTATTTTACGTGAGATCGTATCTCGCGCGTTCGTCTTCACCGCATATGCATTTCCTCCAGATTTTTGCTTGTGCCATAGATGTCAAATGGTAACGTCGAAGACACGATGCACACTAGAATCGAGCATATCACCCCGGTTTATATTAATTTGCGACCGGAAAATATTTTTTTTTTAACGATCAATCGATCGGGTTCTCCATTTTGTTAATTTTTTTGGGGTAACGGTTCGATCCGAACGGTATCGGACGGTGGTAGCACGGAGGGATGGTGTCACTGAGATCACTGTCACTGCGCGTGTTGTTGTCGGCGCGGAGGCCGGCGAGCGAGTGAGCGGCAGGGCCCGCGCAGCGAGAGGGCCCGACGTCAACTGGCGGGCGAGTGTCGGGGTCCACTGGTATATACCACGGGTACGGCTACACTGCTACACTGCTACACGGCTACACGGCTACACGGCTACACTAGCCGATGCCGAGCGTGTATGGATCTAGCGGGCGCCCGCGACGCCGACGTCCACGGCGCGGACGACCTTCCGCTGCAGCGCCGCGGAAAAACCCCCGGGAAATCCTCCGCTGCAAGCGCTAACGACGACAATCAAGAAGGATCACCCAAAACTGCATCTCGATTTATGCGTCTGAGAGCGAAAATTCAAAGTAATTTTCGTCCCATTTTTCGATGCAGCGTTTAGCTCTTCCGTATTCGTCTACTGAATATTAGAAAAAAATCGTAAATTTTCTATTAAATACATTTTTTCACAAAATCTCAATGTGTAGAACGGAAAGCTTTATCTCAAATATTGTTGAAAATTGTGAAATTTTCAACACTTAGCTAAGTACTCAAATAAGAGTACGACGAAAACTATGAATTGAGGAAATTCTCTATGAGATGAAGCCCATTACCTCCGCATGTTTATATAAATATGTTTTAAGATAGTTTTTAGCGCGTTGAAATTATAAACAAATCATATAAATTTCAACCCATAATCATAGTTTATAGGTTACTTATACCAGTATGATAGTACCGTGATTGGTTAATGCTCCGGCGAAAAATCTATGAATTCCGCGAATTCTTTATGACGATTAGGGGGAATGTTAGTGTGAAGAGATTCATTCCCCTTGCATCTTCAGTATCTTTATACGAGTGAATCAGTCGAATATATAAATAAATGTATGGAAATATGTCATCAATTATTTAGTATTAATTTAATTCATTTAATTGCATTGTTATATTTGTTTAAAAAAACGTAAATCTAAAAACCAAACAGTAAAAATCTTAATAAGTAATCACCACGACGATAGAAGTGGCCACCATTTGGCCATCCCTGTTGTATAATATCCTCATGAATTTATCAAAAATGTTTAAGTTTAATAACATCATTTCAATGCGATAAAAAAAAATTTCTAATCCTTAGAAAATGAGGACTATTAAGCAGTCGAAAAAATTTCAACGGTAAAATATAGATGATGAGTGTATTATCTGATATATAATACTTCAGCATGCTAAGAGTAAAGGTAGATGTTTCGTCCTAGATTTCCATTGAAATACAACTGTAATTAATTCTCAAAAGAATGGATTTTCGTTTACTTACATGTCTGCATTTAATACTAAGAAGTCTTGTTTGACGAATACGGAGGTAGATACATAATTTCACTTGATTTTGATCAAAAATGCTCGCCATATTATACATTTTTATGTAAAAAATCGTATTAAATCACATGAAACTTTTTCGACAGCCAATAATTATATGACTATCCAATATGGCTATTAATGTCATAATTAGTCAGAGATAAATGTGTCATCACAATAATAAAAAAGTAGAGATATAGTATTAATACATATGCTTCTGCTATAACTAGTTGAGAAAACGATTTTTATTTTTTTTTTCTTGAATTTACTTAAAATGACAGAAAAAATATGCCAGGTTGTAAAAATATTTTTTAAATACGTACAGTTCAACATTTTGAACTCTGTAAACACGTATCTATACGTTGATGACTGATTTTTGACTTACAGATTTTTTTTCAGCACAAGGATATTTTAGTCTCTATCATTGAGCATATGAAAAATACCTAACATACAAAAAATGAATTTACTTATCGATTCAATTAAATTGTTGATATTTGATGAACATTTTTATTCTGAGGCAGGGGTCGTTACATACTCCACCCTTCTGTGAACTATTCGAGTGCTATCCTTATTCAGTTACGGTTATCTTCAATCTAATACAATTATTTGTAAATAAAATGGATTAAATCAATTGCAGATGAAAAAAAATATATTTTTTTTAATTAAATTCTTTTCTTATATATATCGTAGATAGTATGCAAAGGATGTTGCTTTCGGAGCGACAAAAAAATTTCATCGACGATGACAGCGACTTTGAAGCGGCTATGAAGATGAAAGATAATTGGTTTAGACAGGAGCAGCAAAATTTCTGAACAAACAATTTATTTTTCATTTATTAAATGTTTTAAGAAAATATATCACATACACGATTTTGACGAATCTGTCGTGTAACTCTCGAGGCATAGACGATCGTTCTAAAAAAAATGTTATATATACGTTTTCAATTAAATCTGGATATTTTTTGTTGTTGTTCTATCTAACATTTCACATGGGGCATGATTGAATGTGTTATTATTTTTAATTATTTATCCGTTCAGGTGATGCTCCTCCTCCCGGCCCGCTCGAGATAATCTCGGCTTCGTTTTCATTAAGTTATCTCGGTGGAGCAATTTCGTAATTAAGTCATACAAGCATTATATTTTAAACGAGTCTAATTGACAGTTGATAATTACCGCGATTGCTTATCTAAAGCTGCGCCACGTAATGGAGCCCGAAAGCGTGCCAGTCATAATATTTTTCAAATGGCTCTCCATCTTTGTTGCGAGATAATTAAAAATATGAAAGCTTTCCTTTGTATTTATAATGCGGTGCTGCACCGGCGGCATGTCGGTTAATTTTTTTTCTCTCGAAGCGTATTCCGAACCACACCGGATATCATCCGGGCCTTATGTTTAAAATTAAAACGTCTCTGTCGCCGTCCGTGGACTTGTTCAGATTTTTTATGACGCTCTATGCGTATTTATTCGAAGATTTCGGTAGATTTTTTGATACGAAGGATTTTAATTAACTCGCCTTTTTTTTAATCACGAATGCTGGATTTTTTCCACCGTTTCGATCCACGATCATTTTTTTTTTCGTTCGCATCATGCTCAAAATATTCAATCACTATGTTTTACGTATCGATTCGCAGCTCGTTGCGTGATGCGTCGATTATGTGAAGAAGTGCGTATGATATGAGCTCATTCCCATTCACGGTGTATCCGATAGGGCCATGGGGTGACCAACATATGTATCGGGACACTATGAAAGCTCAATTTTACGTATTATCTTTCTATATGTTTAATTTTTACCACTCTGAGCATTTTTTTTTACAAAAATAATCGGCTTTATTAGCAAAATTAATGATATTTTTTTAGAAAAAATATATATTTGCCCGTCGAGTCGAAAAGGTTAACCACTCTGTACACTTTTAGTCGAATCTATGAGTTACTGATATTTTTTGCAAATTTATTAAAAGAGATATTCATTGGGAAAATGATTAAGAAACATCTATGGGGTTTGATGTGATATCCGATTAAAAAACGGCTTTTTTTTAATCGAATAAAAAAAACTTGATTCAAGTTGTTTGACAAAAAATACTTTGGGCCAATACGTCTGGCCCACAGAGTAGAAAAGGTTATATGTATTAAATATAATTTTGTTTGATTAAATAATATGGAAATTAATGCTCGTAATGTTTATTCTAGAATCAGTGCGATATTTTATTATGTATTTCTAATTAAATAGATTAAAGTTTCTCAAACATTATTAAAATAGCTCTACATATTCCCGCGGACTTTCAGAGAATATGTGAGCCATGTGGCAACAAATACTTCAAAATATTAATAAAATATGAAATAAAATCAATTGTATTTAATATTTATTGAATTATTATTATATATTGTATAGAGTTACTATATTGAGGCCATTAATATTGAGAGACCCGGGGCAGCAGCCCCTCATGCCTCCTCAAATTTTGATGCCAGGAATATACCAATCCAAACAAGATATAAAATGTATTTATTTTCATTATATTTCTGTATGTTATTTAATTTTTCTTAAAAACTATTCTTTCGGGCCAACAGTCCAGTGGTTCTTAACCTTGTTGGAGGTACTAAACCACACCAGTTTCATATGCGCGTTCACCGAACCCTTATATCATACGTCGTATAATATTTCATAATTTCGTACAATAAGTCGGGTGTTTGTTTTGATCTCCACCGAACCCGGAAAACTGACTCACCGAACACCTGGGGTACTATCTAGTCTGAATAGTAGAAAATGTTCAAAAAATATTTCTTTGAATAATTTGATAGATGCAGACTTATATAGAATATAATTTTATTAAAAAAGATATGATATATATGAAAAAATCTTTGTTATCTTTAATCGTTTCATGCTGTTTTTTTTTATTCATATTTTAAAGTTTAGCATTATATGCTTAGTGATTTATTGGTTCTTAACATTTCTCAATAACTTTCTCTATTTTTAGTGAGCTGGAACAATACTGAACGTCTTAATCCAGTCCAGTTACGAATCTTGCGGAGCCACGATGGCTTCTTACTTATCTGCCCGCCAAAAGGGATACTTTAAACCACGAATTATGTGTCTAAAGTACTAAATTTTACGGTTTTTACGATGTCTTGTAGCTCTCGCTCATTACAAAGCAATTGTTAGTAATGAATTATGGAAATCAAAGGTTTAACAGAACTCTCTATGAAGAATTTACTGATATAAGTAAACTATTTATTTGACTACGATGAATGGATGGCATAACAGAAAGATTCCAATACGCCATTATAAACAATTTCTATATAAACATTCGATAGAGATTCTAAAGATGCAAGGGGGTATGAGTCTCTCACACGAATATTACCTCCAGTGTCAAACCACGACACTGGTTAATTTTAATATTATTTCAATTGGATTGGAATTATATTGGCTTAAAATAATATTATAATTACGAATAAGTCATTTTTAACTATTTAATTATTTTTTTTTTATATAAAATTTGATTAATTTAAGAAATAAAATTTCAATACTATATTGTAGTCAGATATATTTATTAATAGTATTCTGATCCTTGCTAGATGAGGTTATAACCGGTATTCCGGCGCTCAATTACCAAAAATTTGCACGGCAATTAAGAGCGAAACGTTTTATTTTCATCCTTGCGTATTTGCGCCACTCGTTGCGTTACGTCGCAAGACGAATGACGGTCGCATTGTCCCGCGCGATTCGCAACAGTTGGTCACAGTGGCGGACGGACGCCTCGCGCAGGGCGCAGTCAATAATTTAGCCGTAAACGGCCGTTTCGACTTCATAATTTCTCAATAGCGCACGGCCGCAGCACCTCGTCGGTAATTTATGGCCTCGACGAGGGTTCGGCCCGAACTGGCCGAGCAACAGTCGCGGCGCTAATTCTAAAAACCTGAATGCCGACGCTTTGATTTACTTCTTTTTAATGCAAGGCGCGTTGCTAGTAATGGGGCCAATTTTTCGGCAGCCGATTGTGCAAAGGGCGACCGATTACACGGACATATTTCATTTTTCCCATGACGATTAAGGGTTGCTGCTCTCGCGTATCGCCGAATCGATAATGCGATTGAGTTATTTCGAGGATCCGCGTAATGAGAAGACGGCGTTACGTAACCTCGCTCGTCAATCCCATCGGTAATAACCTACTATTAACGAATGATTTTTTTTCGTGATATGATTGCATACAATTTAAACACTCTCGTATAACTCGAATGATTTGATCGCGCACCGTGATTATTGTGCCGTCTAGCACTTTTTTTTTTGATGGCGTGCCACTGGAGGCTGTAATGACAGGATGAAGATGCCCACGACAAATTTCGTCTTGATCGCATATAATTAGGTGGACGCGTATCAAAAACGGCCGATGGAAGTAAGCAGCTTGTTTATGGCCGACATGTTTTTTTTTTGTATTTCATTTGTTTGACAGTTATTTGCTGCGCCTCGTGCAGGCAAGTGCAGGTTGAGTGGTGCGCGATGCGCATGCGCGGCGGCGGTGGGCGGGGCGAGCGCGTGCGGGGAGGGGCGCCGCCCGCCCGCCACTAATGAACGCGCTCTGGTCCAAGCCGCTCGTCTGGTCATTGGCTGGACCCTTGCATCTCAGTGCAGGCTTATGCGTGACGTCACGCATTACAACTGCACGCCAAATGCATCTCACGAACATTTCATAAACAAACACTCATCTTCAACAGTATTCATATACACAAATAAAACAAACAATTATGATTATTTATTATATTTTATTTCGATCACAATCCGTTACATACATACATACATACACAGCAGCCACGTGCACGCGAACAATGGCTCGACATTGAAATGCATCGCATTTAAATTTAATGCATTGGCCGCCGTCCACATGAATGCGAGATACGATCTCGTAAACCGCGACCTGCTCAATGCGCTTTATTTATTACAAATAAAAAAATAATAACACCACGAAATAAAATACACCATCAAAATTCGAGGGTCTTCCGATAAATTCAATCATTTATTATTTATTTTTTTCATGCATTATGCAGATGCGATTGTCCGTGTTGAGAATTGTTCGGTATTCCTTCATTTGACACAATAGACGGTGACGGGCGTACGGCGGCCACCATTGACAGCATGCAAAAACGTACTTTTGTTTATGACTTCGGTGTGTATGCGACGGAATGTTGTCCCGCATGATGTGGAGCCGCGCTTCTCAAACTTATTCGACCCGCAGCGCCGAAAACCGGATCGAAATTGACCACTCTTCCGCAATTATTGTGATTAAGCGCGCGCGGATTTAACACTGCATATTAAATATGACCTTGGATTAAATCGTGATTATCGCCTTGATTACTCTATTAATGCGCTCGGAGATCAAACAGTATTTATTCTCGTGTGTATTGCAATTTGATGCTCGAGTATAATGATGTCCTGCGAATATTGATCGTATTTGGCCGCATCCGTATTGATTTGTGGAACCTGTGGAATAAAAGAATACAGATTAAAATAAATTCGTGCAAATTGAGACCCAAAGTTCATATAAAAAAAATATTTCAATATTAACCGCGTCGGAAAAACGTCGTCATAAATAAGGATAAATATCAAGGGGTTATATCTGACGAATACACAAGCTGAGGAATCATAATAATATGGCTATCAACGTCAAGATACGTCAGGGAGGATTGTATCGATAGAATATGGCTTGAGTCAGGATATTCAATGATAAACAGTAAATATTACGATGTATTAGGCTGTAGTAAATTCATTCTAGTCTAGTTTCGTCAAAAATTTGGGTATATTAAAATTAAAGCCTATTTGCAAAATATACTTTCCCAACTCACTGTTATTTTTTTTTTTATTTCTTTAGTCAAGTAGTGGCTTCTTAAGTGGTTGTTTCTTTACTTCTTCGTTGCTACTATCAACTGGCTCAATGTTTTTTGAAGCGATTTCTAACATGTCTTCTTCTCTTAGAATCTAGTAGAGTATTTATTGAAAATACACAGCTTTTTTTACACGAAAATGCACTAAAAATTGATTCGAAAGATTCTTAAATTTAAAATAAAAGCACTTATATAAAGAATCGTGCAAAAAAGATTAAATTATACGAAAATATTATTCCAATATATGAATTTAATTAAGAAAAAAAACACATTCGTTTATGAAATAACGACACCGAATAAATATACAATCAATTATTTTTTTTACGCGGTAGATCCGTTCCATTAAAAACCATTGTAAAGTGATATAATTCATATTAAAATTGAATTGAATTGGTTCTTTGAATTAATAAAAAGAATATCATTGTTGTATAGACAATCGTGCAAAAAAGATTGTAATGAAAACTTTATATTATAATTTATACGAAATCTAGAAATCAAGAAATAAAAAAAGCAAGGTGTGTTGATTATCAAATAACGACACCGAATAAACAAATATACACTCGGCTCTTTTTTTACACTTTTTTTACCACCTTTAATCTTACTAATTGAGCACAATACATCTCCGATGTAACAGTCTGACCAGTTTTTAATAATTCATATTGAATTATTCCAAAAACATTCTTAAAAATTCAAAGAAAAATCCCTTTATTAGCCAATGATGCCCCAGGGGTAGACAAAGGTTTCCTGATTCGATTAAAAGCATATTTTTCTTCTCGTATTGGTGTAGAGCAGTGCCGTTAAAATGATAATCTGGGGATTAAGATACGCTCCTTAAAATTTTCTGGAGTTTTAAGTGTCATCATCCACTTAAGGACTCTTTTTTTACACGGTAGATACGTACGACCAAAAATTGTGTAAAAAAGTAATAGAATTCACACTAAAATTGAAGATTGGTGCCCTAAATTAACAAAATGTTACAAAAAACATTTTGGTATAGAAAATCGTGTAAAAAAAATATTTAAATATTATTCGCATGTATGAATTTTTACTGATATTACGTAAAAAATGGATGTAACAACGAGCGAAATTTTGAAATCGCGTAAAAAGGATATATGTGTGTATTCAATATGAAATATATTTTTTCAATATTTTATTCGAAATAATTGCTAGAATCCCGCGTCGAATTTTGCTAATTCGTTTTCTGCACAATGCGGTTGATGTTTTTTTCTATATTTTTTTTGGTCTCGTCGCAAAGTTGGTCGCGATGCACTTTGTTGCACATACGTAGAGTCATCAATCTTGTTTTAGCATTCAATACGGTACATTGTTGGCGGACAAAGAGCCGAGACGCGCCGTCCACGATCATAAACAGTGCAGTGGACCGGTCACCTGTCCGTGCTCTCGCTCTGCATAAGGCTGTGATGGCTCATAAATTGTCAGCGGGTCCTGCCGCGGCCGGTTGACGAGGTCAGGCATGCATTTGTGGGTCATTCGCATCTCGACATTGATCGAAATGCCAAAAATGCGGACTCGAACAAAGGCATCGATACTTATATTGAAAAATATTCCGCAGTCTATACCGTGAACGTAATTAATTGAGTTTACGTCTCGCCGAAAATTACCATTGAATCGTATTTAAAAAAAAAACTTTATTAATTATTTCGAAGATAAAGTATAAGAGAATCTCGGTATTAGTTTGGTAGTTCTATGCTAGTGTAAATAAAATTTCAGGGCTGTCACACTCAGCATTATAATTTATTTTAAAGATTTTTTCATATTGTAATACAATTATTCTAACCCAAAATTTTGCTAAAAATATCCAAAAAAGACGTCATCAAATAACGGCAGCCCTCTTATAACAAGACAAAATCGGGATCACGTTATAGAAACCCGCTCTATAGAAGCCAAGGCACTCATACAACATTCGAGAAAAGGGCTTTTTTTAATTTTATATTATAAATTGAACGAAACAAATGCATCAAACATTTTTTCTATTCTCATATTTTAAATGACATTGAAGAAGTCAATGACGTTTATTTTTTATTGTCAACCAAATGGCATTGACCCATTTTTATTTTATATATTTAATTAAAAAAAATCAAAATGACCTTATTCTATTTTTAGTTTGTTCACAAGTTCGTGTTATATTTTGTTGTCAACCAAAGCGCATTGACCTTTGTTTTGTGCGGCAATGCATATTCATAAAATATATAATTTGACCTTGAATATTTACGTTTTATGAGAGAGCGCTGTAGGCGGGACTGTCGAACTTGCTATATAAAACCGCGGTATAGTAAGGAGCGCTATTAGAGGGCTTACTATATATCATTTTTACTGGACGATATCACGTACGTTGTGTTATTTTTTAGGATTATTTATGGAAAAATTACTGCTTATCATTTTAACAATCATTATTATTATTATTGAGTTGATCTGAGTTGATCTGAGATCTGAGGTAAAGTACCAAATAGAGTAAATAGCATCTGATTTCTTTCTTCTGCGCTATTTTATTCAATTAAAAAATAGAAAACATGCTTTATTTTAATTGTGATTGAAATATCATCTTCTTTTATAAATAGATTAATAATTTACGATTTTTTCCATTAAAAATATTAATAAAATAAGCAATATCTTTTTGACACGTTAAAAGCGGAGAACGCATAGACGCGTTATTCGTAAACTTTATATAAAAGCGGGCGATGATAATTCTCGCTTTTGACTATTGTTTGATAATAGCAGAGGTCGCCAAACTTTTTGAGAGTCGGGCAGGCTAGAAATAAATGATACAGGCAAAAAAATATTATTGAATGATACGATTTTGAATTAATTCTAGTTTTGTTTAAAATGATATGATGACTTAACATTTAATCGGCCGGAAACAGATTTATATGCTAAGCTGGGCCCGATCACCACAGGCCGGTAGCCTATTTATATGCTTTTCAGAGCGCGATCTGTATCGGCCGCGCATTTGTTTATTTAAATACACACGATTTCGAAATTTATAGACAATATACTATGAAATGTATTGCATTATTTTACTTAATTATTAATACGTATATTAATTATTAATATATAATGAAAATCTCATAGGAAAAAAACTATTTTTTAATTATTTAAAGTATTCTATGATGTGTATTATAAGATTATATTATTATTTTTTTCTCAAGTTCAGGCCGGTTTTGTGTCCCCAATATTTGTATGCACATATCGCCGGATCTGTGTCACGCAGAATAATTTCCCACATTCTGACTTTTTCCTCATATTTTCCACCCCCGATGTTTTTTCTTCTTCATTGAATTACATCGAACAGTGAACATGTCACTGAGGGTGGGGGTCGGTGGGGTGGTTGGCACGGGCTCGGGCGATGGTGGCTGAGGGGAAAAAACAAACAGAGGTGAGTGGTGCAGCCATTTCCAAAGGCTGGTGCTTTCTTGGTGCTCGCTGGTGTACAAGAAGCGGGCCAGGCTTCACATCCAGCCGGAGACTGACAGCCGGCGGCCATTACTCATGCTGTCACCCCCCTGTCAGGGCTCCGGGGCCCAGCCCCACCCCCCTCCGCACTCACCCACGGCCCTCGCAAATTAAGCGACTGCAAAATATTTAGCGAAAACCACACGGGAGAGCCAGCCAGCATCCTCTGGAGCGCGCGAAATTTTCGAAAAAAAAATAATAATTCGAAAATGTATCATCGCAGGTCGCGCATCAATCTTAATCATCAGGGAATCAATGGGGAATCAGTGAATGATGATATCGGGTGATTTTATGAATGGAGAGTCGAGTGGTCTTTATTCGCAGTGGACTTGGTCCAGTGTTGAATGAAGCAGCGGCTCTTTAGTTCTCGCCGGTAAATGGAAGGACTTTTCAAAAGGTTAATTTTTTTTTAATTCTTAATCTCTAAATGATTTGATTACGTCGGACTCGGACTAAGAAGCTGGGAATCCACTTACGGCCGGTATTTATATAATGTGTATTCATACGCGCCCAACCATTGGCATACGATTTTTTTAATCTAAATATAAATATTATTCTTAATTATTATCCATAGAATAATTGTAAAAAAATAGATAGCGTCGAATCTGTAAACTAGAAGACTTAACTTACTTTAAAAAATATGTAGAATTTCATTAGAATGTTCATCGTACTATTAACAACCTTTAGAAGACACCCTTTAACCCATTCTAAGAGCTATTTACAATAATTGATATTTATAAACTTAATAAAAACACATTTTTTCAATCCAATAAAAAACTTTTGGGCCAATATATCTTTTTTGAGATTCCTGGTATTTTTATCATAAACTTATGATTTAATTTTGGTTTAATATCTCAACCGAATCTACTGTTATAAAAAAACGTATCAATTTAAAGGTATTATTAATAAAGGTTTACTGTCGCTGTATTGATGAATGTATGCGATACTTGAAGGGTTTCATTCAGGCGCGACAAAAAATAACAATCATGGGAAAAAAACAAATTATGACCCCGTTGGTGGAGATAACGTAATTAATCATAAATCATTCAGTGTTTATGTGGATCCTTTATGTTAATTTCAATGGAGCGCGAGCCACAGTTTGCCATTTGCAGCGCATTATAATACGTTTAATAAAAATATATGGAATTTTTGTGTTTCGTTGACTGTATAATTGTTCTATTTTTTTGTTGTTGTGCTGGTACATACGTCTTTGACGTATCCTGACATTGGTAGACGTATTGGATGCTTACTTTATTGGTTGCTATCGAATAGGTTTATGTGTATTTGATGATTTTTTTACTCGCGGAATGATTTTTTGGACGAGAATAATATGATTATGATGCTTCAGCCTCCTTATTCGCCAGATATGTATCCTTTAGAATTCTTAAAATTCCCAAACATAAAAAAAAACCACTTTGAAGGGGACAAAACTATTAATATATTAAGTAAAGCGGAAATAAATGACATTCCAAGTGATTTTGGACGCATTTAATTTTTTTATCTCAAAAGAAATGTTCCAAAACATCAGGTGAATATGGTGGATGTTGAAGAACTTCTATATATAGCTCTATCATTTTGTACTGCGTAAATTTTGCTGCGTGTGGTCTTCCATTATCTTACTGGAAAAATCATCCTTGATTGTTTGCTAAAGGTTATCGAACAGTACCTCCTTTAATCGAACTAATTGAGCACAATTCATCTCCAATGTAACAGTCTGACCAGGTTGTAATAATTCATATTGAATTATTGCAAAAACAACCTTTAAAATACAAAGAAAAAACCCTTTTCAGCCAATGATGCCTTAGGGGTAGACAAAGGTTTCCTGGTTCGATTAAAGCTATTCTTCTCGTATTGGCAAAGAGCTGTGCTATTAAATTGTAGTCTGTGGATTAGTTCTTTATTACTATGGGCCAAATAAACAAAAAAAATGTCAAAACAGAAAGATTACTGATGTTATTAATGGTTTCAAAGTAAAGCAACTAAACAATTACATTTCTTTCCACTTTACCTAATAATAATATAAAGGGGACTGGAAAGTAATCGCGTATTTTATAACCTAATATTCGAGTGCAGTTAGTGTCAGGTTTCAAAGTTTCAAATCGACAAATACAAATATATAAAATGCACCTAAATCCGGACGACCTTCTAAAATTGATGATGACATATTGAGATTCCTGGTCGAGTTGGATCCTCGATTAATCATCGAGGAATTATCGCAGAGACTCAAATCTCCAAGGTCCTCTGTACATTCACATTTACAACGCATCGTCAAAACAAATATAATAAGAATTTGGACACCGCACGAACTATCCAAAGACAACAAAGAAGAAACACATGCAATTCTTTGTTGTCAAGACAAAGAATTCGACACTTTTATTCCAAATGGTAACTGGAGATGAGAAATGGTTCGTTAAACATACGTCAAAAAGGCAATGACTTTTTTTTAATCAAACTCCCTTTCTGACCTCTGAGCCTTTGAAAGGTAGTTTTTTGCATTTGGTGGGATTTAGGAGGAATAATCCTTTACGAATTATTAAAGCAGATGTTTGCTGTCAACAGTTGGAAATATTAAACTAGAAAATTATATAAAAAAGTCCAATTTTGATTAATAGAAAGTGAATAATTCTTCATCACGATAATGGACGCCCTCATAAAGCAAGAATGACCCAAGGTGTTAAACTGAGAGGTTTTGCAACATCCTTTATATTCATCAGACCTT
>JAGXCT010036882.1:43194-62569 GCA_022495035.1 Philopotamus ludificatus | reverse complement strand
TTATATGAAAAAACCGCCGCAAACGTTATAGGGGGGAACGTTATATGAGAGGACGCTATAGGGGGGTTTACTGTATTTCTATCACACCTTATTTTACGTAATATACTTTTTTAATTTTTAATATTTCGCCAGCACCCCCAAATGTTTTACCAACGAGCCGCCACTGTGAATATATACTCGTTTTTTGTTGAAAAAAAAAAAACTTTCATCTTTAAGCTTATTACATTCAGCGATACTTTTTCCTTAAAAAGGGTCAGAATTATTATGATAAATTTCCGAAAAAAAAATTAACCAAGGTAAAAATAACCCACGATACTAAAGAGTTAAACGAGCCCTGTGTCATAAGGGACAGCGCACCGTGTACTTTATAATACTGAGAGCTTATACGGTACATATTTTAAATACAGATATATGCGTATACATTTTTTAGTGGCATAGCGTGACTCGGCGGTGATTTTGTTTATCAATTATCTCCAAATATCTATGTAAATTAGGCGTTGGGAATTTTTAAGCCTTTACTGTCAATTTTTTTTTAAGTTGACCCCTTCGTTCCGGCCGACCCCGATTTTCACTGTAGCCGGTGTTAACACAATGCTGGCATTCGTGTTGAATTAGTCCAACGGGGCTTTAGTGCCGTGGCTGAGTAAAGTTTCAGCATAAAATTTGGCTGTTTATTTTTATTTGTTTAAGGTCCTTGAGACCTTGCCAAGCCGGTACTCGGCAGTAAATGCCAGTAGCGAAACTGCTCTTTGTTTCGAAGACGGCGGCAAAACAGATGCATCTAGCATCTTGTTTACAGTATCATAAAAACGGTTACATATCTCATTGAAAGATGACGACATATTCAATGCATAATATAATTTATGAATCGATTCTCCTCGCGTATGAGATGTCTGACCGTAATGCGATTTCCTTATGCATATTTTCTTTTGAAATAAAATGCAGTGAATTCCGTTTGAATTCTTGCATTTTTGCTAGAATGGTTTTGCAAATCCATCACTATTCAACGTTCATTGTATATATTATTTAAAATAATTTATGTAATAAGATATTAATTTTAAAGCATTAAATGAGTAGAGTATATTCATAGTCTAATGCAGGTTACCCATCCTTGTACTAAACTCAGTCACGGTTAGCTACACAAGCATATTACAGATATTGCCACCTACAAGCCATGACACCATTTAATAGAAGCTATTATTACCCTATACAACTTTACTTCTTACAATTTAAGACTTATTTAATAATAATATATTTATATATTAACACAAGTGTTATTAACTCTTATATTTATTTATTTATCCCACATAGTTTTTGTAATGCGAAATGTTATTACCAGCTTCGGATTTATTTTTAACAGTTTGATTTATTGTCAATTGAAGATCGTCTCTTCACTGTCGACTATTTAATCATTTAAAGGGTTATTCATTCGAATACAATATGCTTACAGTTACGGTTTCCATCAACAATTCTTAATAATATTATATATTTTTTTTTTTTTTCAACAACAATGTTAGAAAAATATCTCTATTACATTTTTTTTATCATCGGGAATAGGAATTAGTCGCAGGGGCTCATATCCGGTGAATACGAAGGCATCATCATAAAATCCTTTTCACATTTTCCATTTTTTTTTACATGCAAAAAAATAGTGAGCGCAACAAAACATGTAAACCCTTTTTGACAGTAAACAATGACGTAAGCATCGAATATATGGCTATGACAATGTAATAATTTATTTGACTACGAAAAAAAGATGGCATTACAGAAAGATTCCAAAGCGCCATTCATCCAGTGCCAAATCATGACACTGGTTAATTTTAATATTATTTCAGTTGCATTGAAATTTATATTATTGTTTAATAAATATTTATTCAATGAAGGATAGATGGCATTGAATTAATTAATTCGCCAAACTACTTACATACATATTTTTATAAAACATGTGGAGGTAATGGGTCTCTTCCTCTTACATGCCCCTTGGCCAGTGTTAAAAAGAATTACCTTAATTCATAGTTTTCAAAGGACACATATTCGACTACTTACTTAGCTTAGTTGCAGTTAACTTACAATATTTAAAGCTCTAATAATTTATTTATATAAAATATATTTACATCGCGGTAATATTATGTAAAGCGGAAAGAAATTACTTTTTTTTATTGCGATAAACAATTTATTTAAACAAAAACTGTACAATATTTTCTAATTTATCTATGATCCTTTACATAATTAACAGTTTCTTAATAATTCTTTCGTAAAATTCTGTGGATTCTTTTATTCCTTCTAAATATGACTCTAATGATTTTGGATCAACGATTGTATTCCTTTTATCTCAACAATTCGAGTCCGAATGCGTCTGAATGCAATATTAGGTAAAAATGATGGATGTTGCTGAGTTTCTAAAACTAGCTCTGTTATTTTATTTTGCGCAATTCTTGGTGCATTTAGTTTTTTTGAGAATTTTACTTTGATTATTTCCTAAAAGTTATCGTTTTTTAAAGCAGAGATTCGATAAAGATTCTAAAGATGCAAGCGAAATAAGTATCTCACACTAATATTCCCCCCAGTATCAAATCAAGACACTGGCTTATTTTTTAATATTGTTTCAGTAGGATTGAAATTTATATTATTTATTTATAACGATTTGTTCAATACTGGATAGTTGGCACTAAATTAATCAATTCTAGCGCGCCAAACCACCTACAAAAATATTTTTATAAACCTCGCAGAGGTAAAGAGTCCCTTATTCATAGCTAAAGAATTCTTTGATTTCATAGTTTATGGCGGACACCTATCCAACTAATTACTTAGCTCAGTCGCGGTTAAACACTAACAGTCTAATCAGGTTTTAGTCATTTATATTGAATTATTTCCCAAACATCCCAACAAATACAAAAACAAAACCTTTTTCAGTCAATGATACCCCAAGGGTATACAAAAGTACCTGATTCGTTGAAGGTCATTGTTTTAACTCCTTGGATTGGTGTAGATGAACTACGTCTCATCTCCAGTAACAATCTATCTTAGAATTTGTTAGGTTTCACATCTACACGGTAATGATAAAATTATGGTTATATTTTTTTCTCTCTCGTAAAATTATCCTTTACTGTAAACCAAGGTTTTGTGACAATGAGGTCATTCTGATTTTGGTTTGAACTTTCACTCACTTTAAACTTATGAAACTATCAATACCATTGTCTCATAATTATTAAAAATGGCCTGGATTTCAATCATTTATCAAAAAATACAGTAAGTGTGTCATTTTAATCTCCAGCCGTTGCATTTTTTAACATGGGTCTAAAATAAATCTTAATGCCAGTCGGTGACAAATTGGTTTCAAAGTACGCAACAAAAAAAATGACATTTGTTTCCGCTTTACCTATATAGCATGATATTTTAAATATTAATATTACGATATTCATAAAAAAAATTGTTGAAAGTAAATCCCTGTTTTGAAGCTCGATTGATTTATCTTTTATATAGAGATCTAAAGAAATCGTTGCGGATTTGATATAAATCTTGCATATAACTTTGTATATAAATAGTTTTACTGGTTTTGATGGCTCTCCCAACTAATATTTATGTTCGGCGTCTAAATAAAAAAAAATGTATATTTTTAACGAGTTATTAAATATGCTACTGTAAACTGGGCTTATTAATTTTATGCAATGCAATAAACCGTAAACGGCACACCTGCAATTGCTATGAAGCGATTCAGTTATATTATATGGGATCAAAGTTAGAATGTCTCTCGGATACTCGGTAATTTGTTGAGACGTTACAAAGGAGATGCTGTCGGTGGTTTTGTTCCCGGGTTATACCTGTCAATTTGCAACAATGCAATTGCATCGGTATCAGAATTCGAAGTTAAACGCTTCCGCGCCAATGCTCTGATTAATTGGAACCGATAAATGTTACAAAGCGGCGTCGGATGATTGGGTTTAGTGTTAATTGTCAAACCGCTTCGGCTTACTATAACGGATGCCAAATCAAATGCTTCCCTTTGACGCACTACCCGGACAGAATTCCGCAGGAAATTGGAAAAGCCGACCGCGCTCGAGGACTCCCCTCGAACGTCCTTTGTGTCATCGATTACGCTGTGCATTTTTTTTAATAAACTTGTTGAACAACAAACAACAGGTAGTGTTTTCCATTAAAGAATCACGTGCAAAGTTCTACAGAATATGTGATGAAAATTCAAATTAAATATTAACCCGGACGTGCAGCAAGTGAGCAAGTTTTATCAGGCGAACGTGCAGGGGAATCCCAATAAACGCCTGTAAAATTAATTAAGTATCGGAAATGCAATGATGCAGCTCTGTACAGCGGTTCAATTTTCAATAAACGCCAATGTAAAATCCCACGTTCTGATTTCAATTATTGAACGACTCCAACATTCTGTGGAGTGGAGCCTTGCGCCACTTCCACAGAATGTGGCAATTGAAATTGATATTTGACAGTCGACTAGGCGATTTTATTTCATGTTTGGTCTGTAAAGTAAGTTTTTGAAGCTGATAAAACGGACGTTTATGACACTCGACGGATTTTATGTGCGATTGCCAATAAATCAATATACCGCAAGCGACATCAATCATTCACAATGTGTCGAATTATCGGGTTTACTATGAAATAATATTTATTTTTAACGTTCATATATAATATTTTCATTTAATAATTCTGTATTTTCATAGATAAATTCATATATGATCATGCTAGATGATTTACATCCGATCTTATTTAGTATAACAGGTGCGTTTCAGATTTTTTAATACGGCAGTATCGTCAATATTTTTAAATAAATACGAGTTTACATTAAATAGGTAACGTTTAATCATCGATATCTTGGCATTTTTATTAAAAATGGATTATTATAAGAATAAAAATAGTTATTCATGATATGCTTTTGACACTCAGCGACCCGGTCCCGCGTTAGTGCGGAAATTTTCGTAAACGGTAAACACCCGCTCCCGGCACTAACGCGGGTTCACACGAAACATGTTATCTAATACGCTACAAAATCCTTTCTTTTAAATTTTTACGACTTGACACAGTTTCATTCATTGCTCTGCATGCCCTTTGTAAAATATATGACATATGTATTTATGTATGGCTAAAAACTGTCCTTGAAATAATAGATTAATTGGATCGAAAACTTTCCAGTACTTACACATCGACTGTAACAAATTTATATTTTTGTTTCCATTCAAGAAAATAACTTTTTTTGGAATGCTTATGTAAATTTTTTCTTCGTCACATCCTTTATTACAAAGCTAAAATTATCTACATACACATAAAGATATCTATTTGTTTTTTATCGTCTAAAATACAATAAATCATCATTTTCACAGTTCGAAAATTTTATTTCTTATCGAAATATTCTTATATCTAATATAAGTATATTATACTAATAATACTTCTTTTTTGACCAAATTATCTCCAATAGGAAAAAAGTTATTAAGCATTTTTTACAGAGCCGCGCAAAATCGCAAATCGATAAAAAGATGCGGGTTTAGGTGTGAGTTTCGCCTGAAAACAGCGGGTGCTCGAGTGTTATATGATGCGTAAATGACACGCACACTCGGTGAAGTCTCGCCGCAGACTGAACTCTTGATGCATGTGTTAATCGTACGTTTCACTCGCCCTCAGGTCATCGTACCGGATGCTAGGGAAAAAAACAAACAATATTGCTGTTTTTTTATTTTTTACACTCTTTAGGCTACAATTAAAAGTTAGTGACATGTAGGATCTATATTAAAAGAGTTAATAGAAAAAAATGAAAAACTTAGGGTCCCCAATATACCCCATCGGCAAGGCTTGAAGGAAAATCTTGTTAATATTAACTTTACTACTGTTTTTTTTTTTAATTTTGTATAAAACATATTACTATATTTTTTATTTATTCTGATTATTCTTTCCATGCGATTATTCCAACTGCAAAATACGTAATAATTTTTATTAATTTTATTTAGATATCTTACAATAATTTTTAAATTTAGCATTTATAATCGGAAATATTTAAGCATTTTGCATTATTTTAAGGAATTATTAAAAATGAAGTAAAGAGTAAAAATTTTCTATAAAGAAAATCGCGGATAATCTCTCTTACCATTTTTATATATTTTCAAAAACAATCTAGAAGCCTCGAATCTAGAAATATCAATGAATTTTGGATTTTTTTTAATGCGAAATGAAATCTAACACTAAAAATATATATCGAGAAAAAATTAGTAATCGAATTATACCTTTTCTTGATATGTTCATTACCGATATAATATTATCTCAGGCTCTTATCAGTCTCATCATTTAATGGTCTTTTAATAACCTTTTTTTTTTACTATGTTGGATGGATGGCATAACAAAAAGATTCTAAAGCTCCATTCATCCAAATATAAATTCAATAAGATGCAAAGGGAATGAGTTCAGTTAGATTGAAATTTATATTATTTAATTATATATTCAACAACAAAAGATAGATCGCGATAAATTAATTAATTACAACGCGTCAAACTACCTCAGGCCAGTGTTATAAACAATTAACTGAATTACCTGAATAATAGTTTTCATTGGACACATATCCGACTACTAAACTTAGCTCAGTTGTGGTTAACTTTATCGAAAAAATATACATGTCAACTACAAGCCGAAACATATGAAGCGTCAGTTTTTCAAAATACGAATTTTCATCTGAAAAATTACTTCAAATATCATTTTATTCATGCCTTGTTGTTTTAGATCGTTAAATCATCACTGCTCATTTCATGATACATTGCATATTTAAAGTTTTTCCACACAGCGCCTCTTGGTGAATAATGAAGTAATATTTTAGTACAGGGCCGGAAAAGTTTATTAGGCATGATTTTGCTTTTTTAAATATGTTTGATTATCTGGTTATACTGTGTAATGATTATATTTTTCATAATCTTCCATTGCACCACGATTGGTGCATGCGGCATAGTTTGGCTACTCCCGCTTTATATACTTTATGAGATTTTTCAGTCGAAAGTCTTTTATTTTTCAGATCACTGCTTTCCTTATAACTTTCTCTGAACAATGAGAACGAAGTATGCGACCTTTTGTCTCTCGATTGTTTTTATAAGCTCTTACTTCTTGCTCTTTTTTATCCACTAATAAGGTGATTTTTATTGCATTTTAAAGAGAAAAAATAACAGTCTTTATTAAGATTTACAATTGCAGCAATAGCACAATTTTAGAATAAATAAAATTCTTTATTTACATATAATATATGTATGGATTTTTTCGTGTTTATGGAATTGAATTGAAATCCATACGCATTCAACTGTATCTATGTATATAATAAATTATGTATTCTAGTAAAAATACACAAGACTCGTTTCAGCATGAAATAGATGTCGATGACTTGCTCTAGTTATTTTTACAGTGTTGAATAAACTGACGTTAAAAAATCGCAGTGTGCTATTTTCATAACAAAAAAAAATGATAATAAAATTGCATTCATATCGATGTATGCAGTTTATGCATCGCATGTCATGTGTCAATTTACTATACGGCGTCGTTTAAAAAAAAATATTTTATTAAATTTATTCGGGATATTTAATCAGCGGCGA
This sequence comes from Philopotamus ludificatus, assembly GCA_022495035.1. Taxonomy (NCBI): domain Eukaryota; kingdom Metazoa; phylum Arthropoda; class Insecta; order Trichoptera; family Philopotamidae; genus Philopotamus; species Philopotamus ludificatus. The sequence goes on along the minus strand of JAGXCT010036882.1, from coordinate 54,983 downwards.
AATTGTCAGAACGCTCATCACAATGGCACGTTTATCGGCCAACTGACACGTTTCGACGTGACCGCAAATTGTATAATAGGTCAAATTGTAACTGTATCGTATACGGGATCAGTATGAATGGGCTTTTGTTTCATTGATGGAATCGGGCCATTAACAAAAATAATATTAAATAATTGATCAATGTCGGTTGCGAAATAGGTTATGCGCTTTTCCGACTGCGAGTGCGGTAATTAACATACGGCCTCGCGGGAAATTATTGCATAAACCTACTTATTTCATTAATTCGGTGGCCGGTGGCCTTTGCAGTTTTGTCGAAATGGACTTTTGTCCTTAGGATAACCCCATAAAAAATCTGGGACGCCCATATCCACTGAACGTGTATACCCGTTGAGATCTCCTACGATGATATCAATCTATTTCTGGATGTTACACCAATTCTCCATACCGAACGGTATTCTCTATACATTTAGATAGTAAAAAAATATATTTAATTTAATAAATTGGCGTGATCATTATGACTATCGCCGCTGTATATTAAAGCCGAGCTGCTATTATTTTTATCATGGCTAAACATCAACTGTCATCCGGAAGGGAGTTGGTTTTTCAGCGTCCGGTAATCACTCAGCTTTTTTGTTAAAAAATATATATATTTATTACATATTTAATGTATTCTTATGCAATCATTTTTTTTCGGCATTATAAATTTTGGATCAAACGCAAATTATATGCATTTTCGTACGCGAATCGGGGTAACCAAGTTTGGAATCGGTCCAAAAAACAAGCAAAAAATCCGTTCGCATTTCGGGAATTGGCACAATAAAATTTATTCCGGTCGATATGGTGTTAAGCCCGCCTAACCGTATGTGTGTATCCGGCTTTCGGGAAGTTCGTTGGAAAATCAATATTTGTAATATTCTTTGTCGTAATGTCGGTGTGGCTCTCTCCGGGCAAAGATGAAACGAGGGCTAATTTAGCACGAAACCGTGCGAAACACGACCATGCACTGCATCCGGCCGCCAACGAAACGGCGGACCGCCGCCCGCGCTTTTCCTGGCAATCCATCAATTTTCCGGCGTCACAATTAGACGTCGATAGCGTATCAAGTTCGAATGCAACTGCCGATAATTATGGGTTGCGATTGTTTCCGACTTAACGGCCGTTAAACACAGCGCTGTTTAAACAGCTCGTCTAAAAATATTCATTTGACGCTCGATCGACCCGAAAACCGCGATTCTTTGAAAACTACAGTTTTGGCATTGCGGAAAAACGGTCGCTTTTTTCAGAGCGTAGTTTTTAAAATCGACTCGATTTTATTCGGCACGTTGCGTCAGGTGACGAGTCCCCTTTGTCTGCTGGCGAGGGGGTTCGGGACTTGGCCCACTGCGGGAGCAGATGGGTTTTTTGGCTTCGGGACGAGAACGGCCAACGCTTGGCCGAGTCCTGGCCCAATGCGCTACTGTTGTATAATTTATTGATCGGCCAAAGATTTAGGTTGAGCTCGGCAAGTGGATGCGTCGCCGACGAGTCTGCGGAAGCTGGCGCCCCAGCAATGGCCTCACACATGCCGAAAAAATTTTTTTTGCACCAAATTTACACACTAAATAACGTAATAACGCGAGAAAATCCTTATTACGCAACTACACATAAAGGAAACTTCTATCTGGGCCATGTATAATGGACAACTCATAAGTATACACTGAAATAAATGTGAAATATTTGCATATTCTACTTTAAAAAAAAATGAAAAATGTATACGACTTTATATTATAATCCGTTTTAATATTTTTAACATTCTTTGGATCTGATGAGTGATGGTTTTTATGGGGATCTACTGATCTACTGAAAAATAATATAATTATGTTAATTTAATTTTCTTCGAACCATTATCTTTTTTCGTTTCGCATTACCTTCCGGTTTAAATTAAAAAAATAAATCAATCTGTTTCCGGTTTTTGTTTTATAAAATAATAATAACGGATTTTTTAATAATTAAAAAAGCTTCTAATGCATTTTATTTTTACTATTGTCTCATTCAATTAACTTTAAGCCAGAGAAAGCCATTTCAACAGTAATTTGTGTTGCTGGATCTCCTTAAAACACCAATTTTATATTAATAGTGATACGTATTTTTATTTTTTTACAAAGTTTAAAAATATGTAATATAAATTGAATGATTACATTTGTAGAAAAATGTAATTATTTCCGAATCCTAATTACTTAAAAAATCCGTTACATCCTCTATCTCTTTATCGGATGTATCACTTGATTGTGCTGGTTTATTTATTTTTTATTATCGCTCGTTTATTATTTATTAACCACTGTTATGGTTTGTAAGTAACATGCGTGTTATTTCGATAATGTGAGTCAATCGCGACTTAGCTAAGTTAGTAGTCGGATAGATGTCCGGAGTTCATTAATTTGATTTCATATATCCCTCATTCAATGAATAATTATTAAACAAATAATATATAAACTGAAAAAGTATTAATAATTAGTCAGTGTCGTGGTTTAACACTGGGAAGAATATTAGTGTGAGAACTCATTCCCTTTTTCATTTTTATAATGCTTATCGAATGGCATATAGAATCTTTCTCACATGCCATCCATCCATCGTAGTTAAATAAATAAATACATTTGTGATTTAAAACTGGAACTGGAATGTAAAATTGCATTTGACGGAAATAAACTGACATTTTTATTTGGTTAAACTCCGGTTTTCACTCTCACAAAAATAACATTTTATCCGATTTTCGGTTCAAATTCGATTAGTCCCATTATTTTGTCAATCGGCGTTAGGCGGAATTTCACAATATTATTTATCTGAAAATATCTGCATTCAATTTAAAAAATATTAAATTGAGCAAGAAAATTAAATAAAATTCCAATAAAATAAAATACATATTATTCTGATGTTAAATAACGCAAAACAATCTCGCAGATACCTTTCAATCAATATGATTACAAAAAATGATTACTCAACTATTAATTATTTAAAAAAAAACTCTCTAACTTGCTAATAATCTAGAAAATCACTTTCGTATTTTTCTCACTTATTTTTAACCCGATTTTAATAACTGTATTTAAACGTAGTTAAATACTTTTAACTTATTTAAAACTTTAACCATAGAAAACGTTAAATTTTAGTATGATACAATTTAAATAAAACCAAGTGATATTCACAAAATCTTCACGATTTATTTTAAAAAGGATTTTAATAATTTGCGTCTTTGTTATTTATTTTATTATCGGCATTAATTTCAATAATCAGCTTCACTTCATTAAATATTAGTCGTTTAGAGTTAAATATTATATACGATGAAAATCTGTATTTGCGTCTAAAGGGACTGACATAAAAAATCGTGCTGAACAATATTAGCAACCAACTCATACTTTACTATAAAGTTTTACGCTCTTAAAAATTTGAATATATATTTATCTCTTTGAAAGCTGATTCAATAAAACGGTATTGATCTAAAAAATGTACAATATTTTTATAAAAAAATGATAGCTAGTTTATACATTTGGAGCAAGGAGCTCTTTGGAAAGCACCAAATTTACTAAGTCTATTAATTAGAATATCACGATTTTTTATACTTAATTAATATTAAAAAAATATAAATCTCATATAAAACTCATTAAACAATATTTCTTATTGAGATAATCGTATTGAAAAATATTCATGGGTTTTTTTCCGCAAAGCTCTTTCGATGCTATAAATCGATTGGAAGCTTTTCTTCTTGTACGTCAACAAGGCTTATAAAATAGCTTTTAATGCCCTCAATATATATTTAAGGCATCTTCTTATTGGAATTGGATGGATCGAGTTTATCGGGTTATCGGACTAGTTTCCGTGAATATTAAAGTCAAGATCACAGTCATAAATGGCACTAGCTTCATAATATCTTCTATTTCAATTCCAGCTTTCCAAAAACATGATGATTCATTTTCTAATTTCATCTCATGCTTTAGCAGTGCAATGCATTGCATTTTTTAGCTCTACCTTAAGGACCCCAAATTTTTCGTGAATAAAAGGTAATAATCTACTAAAATTTGAAACAAATCATCTAATACTTGGAATAATCCATTTAAAAAAAATCGATGTAGAATTCATCAATATCTTGAGTTAAAATGTTTGAGGTCTCTAAGAGGGACCCACCCCCTTTGGACGACGCGGTTGTTTTCGAACCACTGTTCCGAACACCTTTATTTTTTTAAGATCTTTGATATCTGTACTAAACATTTGCGATAATAATACTTAAAAGCATGAATTATTTCTAAGACTAATGGTTGTAGTTCACTAGTACAGTTTGGATGTGAAAAAGCTAATTTTATATTCTCTTTTGATTCAAATTTATTGAAATTTTAAATATTTCTGACGTAAAATCGGGTACCTATTGTACTGAAATAAAACGGGACTGTAGATTTTTTTTAAATATAATTAAGTTTTCCGTTTTATGATTAAATAAGAGTATCGCATCTGTCATTTGCGTTTCGTTTAAATGCCATAATTGTCGGTGCTATTTACGATATTATACAGTTGTCATCTTTGACCCGGAGTGGTAAAGTCGCGTAACCACCGTTCCCGGTCTCATATGTTCCATCAAAGGAGTTCGTCAGTGATAATAATGTCTCCGAATAAGAATGGACTCATTCTAAAGTTACATCATGTGCTTCGTATGTGTCTCTAAGAACAGAAAGCACAAAGGGCCTTTAGAATATATGTTGAGAGTGTGTAAGTGCCCTTAGCCCGGCTCCGGGACGTTTATAAAATATTTCGCCGTTAGCGAACGTGGCCCACGGACACTACGAGCCTTATTTATAAAATTAAAGTTTACAAATCGGATTTTGCGAGACGCGGAAAAAAGGAAACCATTTTCTTATGGTAAACAGCCATTAGTTAAATAGGAAATAAATCTCTTTTGACACAACACAGGGCCTTCATTCATATCCATTAACGCCTCTCGCTCATGATGTTCGGCACGAACCCTCCATAAACAGTGTGCAATATTATTCGGATACACATTTTTTAATCAGCACACACGTATAGCACTTGCGAATATCGATCAAGTGTAACGTCCGGACAATGGTTTTCTTTATTTTCTGGCTCAGTAGATAGCGCCATTGTTTTTAACAATATGCCTAGAACAAAAAGGCGTGAACTTATAGTCGCTTAAAATATCAGGCGACATTGTTCCGTCCCATTTTTAGTACAAAGCTATATACCTAGCCAACAAAGACCTGCTACTAAGGTATCCATTGTATCGATAAAAGCACTGGGTCAGTACTCATCAAGTATTGTACTATCAATCACGTAATGGACCCTCTATTTCATTTAATTCATTACACACAGTCTTCTGCAGATGCTTTTGCAAAGCTTTTCACATATACCTTACATTTTAGGAAAAACTCGGCTTCGTAAGGATTCAACGCAAAACAAATCGACCCCGACGATTCCGCGCCGACAAACGAAAAGGGTACTATATTTGCGCCGAATAAAAAAAATATATAAAAAATAGGTCTTTGCCATTATTTCGCATCTACAGTCAACCCTCCTATAAAGCGCTAAGTATCACAATCCCTTCTATAGTGACACATCCGCCACGGTGGCTGGAAATAAACCGCATCATTCAAAGAGGGTATCTCAAAATATTGATAAATTCTTATCAATACCTTGACATATTTATTTAAAATGGATTATTTTAGGAATAAAAATAGTTATTCATTATATTCTTCATAATTTGTACGATATTTTGGATTATTTAACTATTCAATATGACGCGTATTAAACACGCACACTCGGCAATGTCTCGCTGCAAACTGAGCAATCTTACAATAGGACAAAGATTATTACTAATATACATTCATTGAACGATTTTAGATATATACAAAAAGTTTGTGACATTTAGTATTTATATTAAAAGAATTATTCGAGAAAAATCAAATACTTGGGGTCCCCAATTTACCCAATTTATTTATTTTATTTTTATTTTGTTAATGCTCTTTGGTTAAAAAATAAATACAATAAGTACACGTAAACAAATTAAAAAACTTGTATGAGTGCCTAGTCTTCTATTGGGCGGATTTCTAAAGCGTTATTTAAATCACGCGCTATAGCAGTGTCTGCTGATGAATTTAAGCTGATTTATTTTAATCTTTATAATTTAGTTTATTTATTTACTTGTACCAAAACGGAATTTATTATTTTGTAAAATATTATAAGAGTATTTTTATTGAAAGGCCCATATATAAATTCTATAAAGATTATAAAGATGCAAGGGCAATAAGTCTCTCACACTAACATTTCCGCCAGTGTCAGAACACGACACTGGTCATTTTTTAATATTTGTTTATAATTTTTTATTCAACACTGGATTAATTCTAACCCACCAAACTACTTACATAAATAGTTTGGTGGGTTAGAATTAAATTAATTTAAATCTCTTTCATTCGGTCAGGGTTATAAAAAATTCGTCCAATTCATAATTTCGTCAGACACATGTCCGACTAATAACCGCATTTAACTTACATTATCGTAATAATATGCATGTTACCTACAAGCCATAACAATGGTTTTATGTATAATATCTTCTTTTAACTTTTTTAAAATATGCTGAGTAAATAAATACATTTATGGTTAATTTAATTTTGAATTTGGACTTCAATTCACCTTCAATTTTATTTTAAATTGTCCACCCCAGAAGATACGCAAATGGATGCCTGGGGGATACCAAAGAATTAGGCTCACGATCAATTTCCAGCTTTTAGTCTTATCGTATCCCTATGTATCATTTTTCGAGAACGTATTCTTTTATTTTCTATGAAGATAATGTATTTTTTACGTTAAATTGGCCGAATTGGAGAACGGAGGCAATGTAATATTTAACTTTTTTATTTAGATAATATAAAAAAAACACAAAAGAAAACGATGTTAAGTTTTGGTACTGTCTCTGTATTTATAAGTATTTAAAAAAACCTATTCAAAGCAGTGATATACGATTGGTTTCATTTAAAGTTAATTAGGAACCTTTTTGCAGGGAGGACGTTTAATACATTGAGTCGTTCGATGCGATAGCGGCGCCATCTATTAACGAAGGTGTTTCGAACACTCCCTTTTTTCTCCATTGGTAGCATCTGCACAGTATCGTTAATACCGTATATAACAATGCTCTTAGTCGCATGTTTATAAAACTGCTGCAGGCAATGAAAAACCACTGCACTATACTCCCCGGAGAACTCCGCGACACGGTCACACCTCTCGGATAAAGAGGATCGATAAAAAAATGAAATTTGAATTAAAAAAGTCAGAGTGAGTCAGAACCGACCGATTTCCGATGACTCTGACGAAAGACGCTTAACGGATACATTTCGCATATAAAAAATGGCATCTCTTGTTTGATTTTTATACGGAGGTCGGGAAAAAATTCGCTTTGTCGCAGACGAGTGGCCGCCAACCCGTGACCTGCGAGCCTCTGCGCGAGTCTCTTTTGCATTTCCATCAAAAGGGCGCTTTGAGGGATTTCGCGTTTGAGGATTTTCTCTAAAAAATCGTGCACACATACATATGCATTAATTTTCCTTTGTGACGTCACCGTGGCGCATTATCGCTACCGATGCATTGGGTTAATGTTTTTTATTCGGGGATTAAAGCGGATGCTCTCATCTCCGCCGAATGCTCACTGCAGAACAATATTTTAATGATTGCTGTAAACCTTGGCCAGCTCTGTGTCGCCGCCTAGTCTCCGACGCCGCCGACGCCGCCCCCTTCGTGGTCGTCCCCACCACCGTGTAATCCACCCCCTCCCGGTGTCTCTCTCCACCCCCCACTCTGCGGATCTTCATAGTTTTTGGGTTACTCTTACAGTAACAATACCGGCATTGATTCATGAACGTCGTATCCGCGCCGGTTTCGCCCGGGGCGTACATTCGCCCGGGGCGAAGCAACGCCTCGATGCGTAGGTGACGCCTGGACAGTGGACCATCGCAGCCGAAATGCGAAAGTGTGTAGTCATCAATTTGCTAAAATCATGCTTTAATATCACATCGACGACGGCATAAAAAATGACATTCGCAAAAATTAAAAATAAAACGGCAAAAAAATCGATTTAAATATTCACATTTTCTTATTTTTTTTTCACCCCCTCCAGGTTATCTTATTAAACGTATTTCTATGCAATAAATTATTAAAAAAAAAGTGATACTAATATTAAAATAATGTATTATTATATAATTAATAATCGAGCCAGTATATAAATTGCGTGAATATATCAAGATGAAGTGTCACGTTGATTGGAGATAGCGATTTATCAACGATGAAAAAGTTTCTGTACATTTTTAGACCGATAAAACATTTTGGTTCTTAAATCTTACTTTTTTTATTATTTATCTTCTTCGTTGTTATTATTTTTTTATTATTTCACTTCCGTAATCTACAATAGAATACCGGATTTTAAGACCGTTTAGATTTTTCCTGGACTTTAAATCCCCGATGCAAAATGCAGATGATATTAGTTGCTGGAGGGTAAGTTTTTTATCAAATTTTATTATATAGAATATGTATATGTATGTACGGTCTTTAATCATAGATTTTTCCATTATATTTAGTACGCAGAATAGATTTTATTATTTATTAAATAACGGAATAATTTTAGATAAAATCCGTTTTTTTTGGTGTTGTTGTAATTTTCGTTTATGTATTCACTTCCACGTCGTTCTAAGTAATTATTAGAGATAAGTTATGCGGACAGCACAGGAAAATGGATATACATCTCTGACGGCCTCACTTGGCCGTGGCGAATTACGATTTTATCGCGAGCTCTTTTTTTTACTGATATGCAAAAATATTTTCACCACCCCAATAAATTTCGGTTGCATAAACGTGATTTTTCTGGAGCAAGAAATACACATATTGCGGCAAAATTCGTTTGGACATTTGCCATTGTTTCCTGGGTCAAATATTTGCAAAAGTCCTTTTATATATTTACGTATATATATATTTATTGTGCGATGTTTGAGAATGGCTGGATGCTCTCGTACCTTTTGTCGCCTACTAAAAATTTCCTGAATATGGCGATTCTCGCCTCTGCACTTCATTGTGCTCTATTGTGTTCGTATAATTCGCATTATAATAAAATATATGTACTCGTGTTACACTGTACCATGTGACTTTTTATGAGATGACTTCATAATGAAGAAAAATCTCGCTCCAAAATTAAATTTTTTAATATATATATTTTTTTTCAGCTGTAATTCTTATTTTTTGGCAAGCAATGGCTGCTTATAATCGCCATTTTCTCATTTCGCTGGCATTCAGAAGCAATAAATTTAAGATTTACGGAATGTCTATCCCTTAAAAATTATTTTTCGTATTTGTATAATACCAAGAAATACAAAAGGGGCGAGAAAATAATCAATATTGTTTCGTAGATAATTGTTTCTTAGACTTTTGTGAGGTCATCAGCTTGTCATTTATTTTTTGAATGCAATAAAAGCAACTGTTTGCGCGTATTAAACACCGTCGCGTAATTATTGGCACGTAAGTGCCAAATCGGAAGCCACTCTACTAAATAAATGTGCGGAACGGTCCTAGGCCCATTCCGGGGTCGCCGATATCGGGCTAGGCTATTTATGGGCCGCAATTGCTTTAATTACTTCCGTGATGACGTTTACAATGGGTCGAGCCGGTGTTGGGCTCGTCGGGGGGCCATGTCCCTTATCGCCGTTATTGCCGAATGTTTCCAGGACTCCTAAAAACGGCACAGATTACCCTTGTACATCACAGAAACTGTGTTCGAAACGCCAGCATCCCACGGATAATATTTGACGGAATATAATTTTTAATATAATTTTTTTGGCATATAAAATTTTCCTGATTGGGCTTTTTTAATCTCGCTATTAGCAAGTCACGTAAAATTAATACGGTACGTGTACATCCGGTTTTATACATTTGGGGCAAAATGTAGGGTTAGGGCATCCTTTCCGCAGAGTGTCGGTAACGCGGCAGTGCTTTACGTAAACACAGCGGGCCGTTCTCCTAACCCAACAACCTACAAAGATATCCGCTTCATCACTCGGGGCCTGTGCTCCCCCCCACCCGCCGCTCCCCTGCCCGCTATTGGGTGTCTAGGAAGTCCAGGCTGGGTAGGGAAAGAAGTCTACCCTGATCACCCCCATCCCCACCCACACCCGACCTCACCCCGTTCGACCAGACAGAGGGAACACCCTAGCGAAACTCATGTCCAAGGTCACTCGCCAACATGTGTATTTACGGTCTCGTAAAATTTTAATACAGCATTCCAGTATTTATCACTATTTTTTTTAAACTATCATTATCGATATCTACAATAAAAAAATACCTTGAAATTTTTAGATATTATTTTTAATAAATACGTAATTAATTTAAAAAATCCGATACATTTGTACAGCGCTTCATATATTTTCATTGCATGATAATCATCATTTTACATATAAAATTATTAAATAATATTATGGCATAATATTTCCATCTACACGTGAAAAATATAATGTATTAATATTAAATTTAGCCCGGAGACAAACCGGGCTATCTCAGAAACTAACCATAATAATATTTAATAAATTCGCCACTCGTTCATAGAGTGCGTTGTTTGTGAATATTATTTTAAATCTAATGCGTTTATTTTTTTTTCAGGTAAGTGAAATTTATTATTATAGCATACACAATATATATATTTTGATATATAAAAAAATATATGGATATTATTCGGGGTAAGTCTGTTATATATAATTTTAACGGTTCGAATGTTTGATAATGTCATTTATTATCAATAGATGGTATAATATGTGAATTTATATATTATTTTGTATATTTATCGCTTAAGTTTTTAAATTTTATTATGGGCGTTATCTAAGTTGCTGAAAAAAGGCGTACGCTGAATGTTGTAGCGTCTCGATCTCCATTTTAGATGCAATCTTATTCTAAATGGTACATACAATAGGCGGGGATGGGGTAGATAACACCTCTGTCCCCCACTCCGGGCGAAAAAAAAATTGCCAAAATGGAAGAATGGCAAATAGAAGGGGTGGGAAAAGGCAACAGGAAAAGTTTGACGTCATTGTCACATCAAGTAACACAGCAAGACGCATACCAAAAATTTAACTTAACATTCCGCATTGCGGCTATTTTTACACTAAACATTCATATTTGTATGAAGTCTAATCCCCTCACACATGCGAAAGGAAATTTATATTTTGTCGTTTTTTTATTATTTAATTTATATACAGAGTGTCACTCGCTGAATTTAATTATCGATTGAATCAAATATTTTAATACGAACTTTAAATAAATTCTAGACGTAGTTAAAAGAGAAAAAAATACTTATTCTAATTTAAAATCATCGTTACTAATTGTATTAAAATTTTGAACAAAATATTGTCTTTGTGAAAATTTTAATACACTTAATAAGCATGATAGAGGCAACATATAAATAGTTTTATTGGGACTTTTGAGGCATTTTCATATTTTTGAAAATATTTAAATGCAATTTTACTTATATTTTAATATACAGGTTTTATACGTCAAATAAACTCTTTTGCAAATCAAATTGGCCACATTTTCTATTGAAATGTCTATTAAAAAGGGGTCAATTTGTTTTGAAAAAAGATGTATTTGATTTGCAAAAGGGTGTATTTGATTTGCAAAACGGTGTACAGTCAACCCTCCTATAACGTTTCCTCTCAATCGCTTCTTTCTACAGAATGATAATATTTTCGAGGTCAAATTACATATTTCGTAAATATATAATACATTGCCCA
>JAGXCT010036882.1:0-40169 GCA_022495035.1 Philopotamus ludificatus | reverse complement strand
TTAGTTTCGCATAACGAGTGTTTCACACAACGAGCAAGATTCTGGAACGAATTATACTCGTTATGAGAGGTTCCACTGCATATTGATAAAGAACTCATAGAATAGATGATAGATTCATGGAAATATTTATTTAAAGCCAGTTTTATGGCATGAATATTATTTCGATAATGAAAGGTAACCGCAACTGAACTAAGTTAGTACGCAGATTTGTGTCAGGCGAAAACTACAAATTCAGGGAATTCTTGATAAGAGGATTATTATTTATTCCATTATCTCTGCATATTTTATAAAAATATTTATGTATGTAGTTTGGCGCGTTAGAATTATTTAATTTAATGCCATCCATCCTGCGTTGAACAAATAATATTAAAATTAACCAGTGTCGTAGTTTGACACTGGAGGAAAATAAGTGTCCATTTGCATCTTTAGAGTTTTTAAAATTTATACGGATGAATGGCTCTCTGGAATCTTTCTGTTATGCCATCTATCCATCGTAGTCTAAATAAATTTATAAATACGATACAAATCTTGATTTATGCACTGATCTTGAGCAACAAATTTAGCATGCAAATCAAGGGATCTGAATATATGAAAGCAACATCAGTGAATAATTAACCTTTATCGTCCTAGAGCGTTTCGGAAATTCGGGATTTCCATCATCTGAAAATTGTTTTAGTATACGTATATATATATATATATTAATATATACTTGTTTATGTATGCGTCGAAACAAAATGCGGAATTGAATTCGTATCTTTGAATAGACAATGTGCGCTTCAATCCGATATTGGAATTCGCGTTTCCGTGACCGTGACCCTGACCCGGAAGTGAAATTTGGTTCGACTTCCGATTATGATGTGTGGATGTGACAGACGATTTCATAGCGCGTCCCGCGAAAACCATTCAATTTTTTTCCAATTTGCTTCATGAAAGGACTTCCATTAATGGAAATTTTTCATTCCGTCGCGATATGCGAGCATCCCCTATTTGTGCGACGTTTTAAAATCGCGCCGTACGTGCCATCGAAATTTGCGCATTTATATCCCCACGATAAATTTTATGATACGATGTAGAACGAGCAAGGACAAACAATGGATTTCTGACAAGCAATTAACTGCGAGCCGCACGAAATAAAGGTTGACGATCCGCGTCCGATATTTATCGGGCGCAATTATGTTTTTCCTAAATATTCTAATGAAAATTATAATTATTTAATTAACGGCCGCCTGGAAAGTGGCACAGTTAAATTAAACGGTCTACTGAATCCCGAATTTCAGACGGTTCAGCGAGGTCCCACTAGCAGTAGATGTACCGGAATTAGTAACGGTGTGTACGACCTTAATCTGGGGAACAAAACGTTACTTCATGTGTAAACACGTTTCGGGTAGTTCCCGAATTAAAGTTACGATTTGGAGCGACCACAAAAATCGGACGGGATTAGTGAATAACGACCGGTATCGAATGCATACCGCAGATGTAGACGTGGATCCGGATAAGAGCTAATTTATTATGGAAAATTTTTGGGAAACCTCCATTGACATCCACCTCCTCATTCCATGGTCGTATCAGCCGTATGTCCATTGCATCGGATAGTATGGCGCAATGCAGACTATCCGGGAATACTTTAAACAGTCTTTCGCATACTTATAAGACGATAAAAAACCGGGCGTTGACTACCGTGTTATTTAAATGTTGTTAAAAAAACTACAATAAAATTAAAATAAAATAAATTGCGCACGTGATAGGGAACGGGGTTTGAATGGGATGAGGTCGTTGTCGGTATTTTGGCGAATTCCTCTTCAAAGCTCAGCTTATATACATTTATATATAGACTAATATGACGTGGAAATATTATTTCATTATTATTAGTCATATAAATTTATTATAATTAATAATATAAAAAAATAATTATATATCAGTCGGAGTTGTTTTAAACTTACTAACCGCATTTCGAAAACGTTTCAGTCTCAGACTGTGCTCCATAGAAAGATAATAATCAGATGGAGCGAAGCGGATAATCTGGAATCTCAGAATAACTTCTAAATTTCTACCCATGATAAATAATTGCAGACTCATCTTTGTTATCGTAGAATGGTTCATACGGTGTTTAAAATTAATTTTATTCAATTCGGCAACTAACAAAAGTGATGGAACGACGATTGAGCGCGTAGAGAATCGACGCCGACATTTAAGCGCAAAAAAAATTTTTTACACATCCCTGCCATATTTGTTTTAAATATATATTTAAAAAAACATGTAAAACATGCATCTGGATCTCTTCTCGGGAATAAGAGGGATGTTATAACAAAATCGACAATTTACATAGCCACAAACTTTTTGTATTTGTCGAAAAAAGTCTAAAGAATAAATATTTTTGAACTTTATTGTCTGAAATTGCGAAAAAAATAAAAATAACAACACTCGCTTTTGTTGCCACGGGAAAGATGTTTTTTCTCGCTCGCATCTGATACGATATGTCAAGTGTGAGCGAAACGTGTGAATGACTAACAATCGAATCAAATTATGAAGCATATCATGAATAACTATTTTTATTCATAGAATAATCGAAGAATTCATTAATATTTTAACTCGAAATGCTTGTGATCTATTTTAAATTTAAATTATAAACGGATAGGTTATATACAAAGATTCTAACAAAATCGGCTAGCTGTGCCGATGGGGTCTATTAGGGTATCTATGCTTTTGATTTTTATCGAATAACTCTTATAATTTAAATTCTTATAATAAATTTAATAAATTATCATTGTCGTTGTCGCTGTTACCACGCGCACGATGATTTTTCTCACTCGCATCTGGACGATTTGTCGAGTGGTAGAGTGACACGTGCTGCGAGAGCTAAGTCTGCGGAGAGACATCGTCAAAAGCGTTGTTATTTACGCGTCATATTGACTAGTTCAAAAATTAAAAATATCGACCAAATTATGACTTGAAATGCTTGGGGTCCCTGAGAGACCCCTTTCACACGACGCAGTTGTTTTTGAGCCGCCGTAACGGATAGGTTAACCTGAAATATAAACACATTATGGTATTTATTTTGTAACGCGTTCTAAAAACTTATCTTTATCTTTGAAATGATGATCCGTATTTATAATTTTAAAACATAACTCGATGGATATAATATGTTACTATAATTTCGCTAGGAAAAAATCTGAAATTTATTCATAGGTAAATTTTAAAATGATCTGAAAGCTTGCGTCCACGTGCGCACTGCGGCGTGTGTGATATACCTAAGTTTTGCGCCTCAGGGCGTCCCCGGTGTATGATTGGTTAAATATATTTTCTATGTAATATGAGTATGCAAGCTTCTGTAGTAATTCATTCGTTGTTTAATTAAGGATATAGCTCAAGAAAAGATTTTCAGATTTAACCCTGAATTTTCAATTGCCCGGTTTAATTTTCATCTAGGCAATGATCATGTCTGAATATATAAACATCGCAGAGTACAGGCTAAGATGCATTCTTCTTCATTTCTGGGATTGAAAAATATTATTTAAAAATCAAATATTAAGTATATTTTGTGGAAAATCGTTTTTCCACTGCAATGCAGCGAAGCGTCAGCGTGACGCTGATGGTTTCAAACCCGATAGTATCGTGAATGGTCCGGTCGTCCAATATTGTCTATAGATTATGCAACGTGTACGCGTAGAACACATGTGATTGACAACACGGTACACTGGTTTAATCAAAGGCCGTGTTAATCACAAGTGTGGGGTGAATGGCGCCGATGAGAGCCGCGGTCTCCATTTCCGGCGCATAAATAATTCATTACATCGAAAAATAGGATAATTCATCATTATTTCGTTTTAATTTCGCTGCGAGTGACGGGGATTTAATTTAAAATTAAATCCGCAGCCCATCTCGGACACTGTGGACTTAGGACAAAAGTTGGCCGCCCCTGCAAAATAAATAATCCAACTTTTGATTCAGAAAATTAACGCTATAATATGATTATATTTACCTAGCAACTTTAATCAAATATAATATATTCGATAGCGACGAAGGAAAATTTTCCGTTTCCGGAAAAGTCTTACGTACATAATTCATTTTATTTTTCTATTCTTTGTGTTGTATCAAACGCGAATTATGCAATGATCGGAATAATTCCACGTTTCGCATAAACGTTTCATTAAAAACCGAGCGAAATTAAAATCCACAGCTTCGTGGTGGGCGATCTACTACTATGTACATATTCGTTTCATTTCGCCGCATTATTAATCAATAATGGCGTTCATACAATATAATTAAACAATAACTTTATTATTATTATTAAATATTTATATACATCTGAAATTGTGTGTAATTAGATTCGATTGGGACTGATCGGGAGTGTTTCCTGGATGTCCTCGTCCAAGTTTTAGCCAATCAGAGTAATCGTATTAGTGCTAGTTCAATTTTCACATACATGCGACGCTCATTAATTACGTTTTAGGTTATTTCCGTCAGTGTAACGCAAAATCAAACGATTTTTTTATTAATAAATCATCCTTATCAATTATTTAATCCTAGCCCTAAAGTGTGATTGGCATATATATATATATTCAATTAATGCAAAGTTGAGAGGGATATTACTGCACTGCGTTTCGAGTTTTCGTTTCATTGATTATTTTACATATAATTGTATGTAAACGCATTGCATATTACTGGAGATATTAATTATTTCAATGTATCGCTATAATTAAACGTTTCTTATTTTCGTTTCATTGTCTATTTCTTGTTTAATGTGCTTGTGGCATTGATTATATGTTTATTGTACTATGCGTAATATTCTATTGTTTGATACGATGCGTTTCACATTTTCGTTTCATGGCCATTATACGTGTATTTATGCGTCTTTTTTATGGGTATTTTTTCCCTTTTTACTCGTGTTGGTGGAGGGAGGGATACTGTGCGATGGCGAGGGGTCTCTCGTTGTGGGATTTGTGCGTATCACCATCGCCGTCATGGTGATAACGACAAGGACGACGCCAGTTATCGACGGTTCAGCAGCAACAATGCGGTGGTCGGTCGGTCTTCGACCACGGCCCGATCGCGGCAATAACGAAGAGCAGGAAGACGAAGAAGGCCGCCGGGTTGGAGGAAGTGCGAGAGCGCTGGTGCGCCGGGGGTGGCCCGGCGGGGGGCCCCCGGGGGCGCGGGCCCTCCTCCTCTGCCGCAGTGGGGCTCAGTCGCGCGGCAGTCGGGCCCCGCGGCGCCCGCGTGCCACTGGCTGCCGACGCCGCGAACCTTCTTTGTTCTCCGCAACTAACTTCAGTTCGGACCGCAACGCGCCAGTCGCGTTTGAATTGCCCAGTGCCGATTCAATCGCAACGGGCCGCATGTGCCGAGCCCTCCCGAACCGCGACACGAACACATCATGTGCAAAACCCACCGCACTAGTTGACGTGAGTAAGCCGACCAAAAAAAAAAGCGAAAAGAAACAATGAATAAAATGAAAAAGATTAAACGATCTCGATTAAAAAATAATAATTATAAAAAAAAAATAAAAAAACGATCGAATCAATACGGCATAAATTTCCGTTGATGTATTTAATGCAACACAATATCATATTCAGGAATAAAATAATGACGAAAATAAAATTTTCCACGACAATGGTGTCGGTATCACAAAACATGATATTTAAGCAATTTTGTATGATATTCGATTTTCCATCATCAACGGCGATTAGCTCATATCGAATGTATTCATCGGCAGACACAAATTTAATAACGATCGCCGTAATGATAGTATATATATTATTTTGTTTCGTAAAAAGAAATACCCGACCACGTTTTTCCATCGCATGGAATATATATATATATATAAATTTATATTTTTTTTTATTTCTCGTGTCTATGAACAGATTCCGATCGCTGACACATCTCGGTCATTAAACGCGCCAAACCGAAAATTAATCAAGAACCGATGCGTTATTCATACCGAAATCCGCGTACGTGCATCCCATTCCAAATATAACATATTTGATAAAATGTTTTTAATTAAAATCATATTTTTATGCAATGAATTAAATTTTCAGAGAGAGATTTATTGCGCTCGTCGTCGCATTGCTGTTGAATGGTTTAAAGAAAATATACACGTGTATATATTTTCGTTAATATCAATATAATATTATATGTATACGTGCAGACTTTTGACGTCATTGCCCCCGAGTAGGTCATGAGTGCGTACCGGAAATGGGCGATGCGTCATTTTGCCATACTGCAGTCTGTGGTTAGCACGAGATCATGCTTAAAATTTTTTCGAATTTTCCGCAATTTCCACAAATTTATTTTATTAGATATTCGTAATGCGCTCTATATATATGTACCTTTATGATATGCCTAACCTATCGCAACGTTATCCGGGCAAGGATGGTGGCGCGTGAACGGCTGAAAATTTGCGATAGCCAAATAGGGTTTATGCGAATTTGCTCTTACATTACGAGTCCCCGGAGTCATTGAAATATTTATATTGCGCTGGAGTAGAACACCGCGCAGTGCAAAATCGTGTTCAACAAGGGTACGCTGAAAAAATCGTGCATGAGGGATTACGTTTGCGGATATTATTCAAAATAATCTATTATCATATACAGTATCTTTCGCCGCGGAATGGATATAGTATGAGTATAATTTCAAATAAATACATAATAGATCCTTTAACGCCACAGTTTTATTTTTAATTTTTATTTCTCGTGTTATAATCGCTTTTTTAATGTTACGATCAGAGTTTGTTGTAATGCGGCATTTTTTATTTTAATACTAGGTCATATGGTTTCATTAGAATCCGTTTGACCTTCACATGCCCCCATTATCACGGGATGCGGAAAGCAATGTCGGCGTTTTTAACAATGATACTGTATAGTACCATTTTGAATAATTGGATAACGGCCAAGTTCAGGATTAGTCGACAATATTGAAACGATGTATTAAAATATGAGATTATAAAGGGTTCATGCACGCCATAGCAAAAAATCAGTTTTTTTACTAGATTCGTCGAAAAATATATAATGCAATTTATAATTACGTCATTTATTTTGTATCAGTTTTATATTAATATTTTATATTGCGTTTTACACAGCCCGAGCCCGGAAAAACGTAGAATTCGCGGTTTGCGCATTACGTCGTTATATCTACCGAAAATTTTCAATATTTTTTTCAGAGATACTAAACGATATGTATAATCGAACGTTATGTATGTAATAAAAGCCTAAATACTTAGGGGTCTGTTCGGCATTTATTTTCGAAAATAAATATCACGCTAAATTTTTCAGGGCATTTATTTATTTCGCTAGAAGTGTCGGGCATCGCTCGTCCGATTTAGCAATGTGACGGATGCAAATGGAGCCTGAAACTATATTCTTTTCAAATATGCACATAGCGATGGGGGGCACAGACATGGCTTTCAGATAAACCGTGGAACTCATTAAATTCACCGCGTATCACCACCGTTTGTTTTGCTCCCATTCTATTTCAGCTAGAAATTCGAATTTCACACGAGTTTTCCGACGAATTCATAATGAAACGGCTTAAGCCCCACAGTTTAGTAATGACGTGATTTAGTATTAAAACTACCGGTAGGGGGGAGGGTTTTTAGAGATGAGGGGCGTAGGTCCCATGTGAAATTCAAAACTTGCTAAAATTGTAATTAATCAACGTTTGATGGGGTGTTCTCGTTATTTCGCGGGCGAGCAATACGAAACTTTTGAATAATCGTGCCGCTGTGTGTTTAAAAACGTATCCAAAAAAAATATGGGACTTTATTTTTAATTCTGAAACAAATGGCGAGAGTTTTGATCAAATGTCCCTGCGGTTTCATGCGGAGATGTGTTGGGATGCTGAACTTTATTAAAACACACAGCGAAATGCTTTGTATGGCTTCTGACTCCTTAGCTGGGAAAGCTTGTTAAAAATTATTTGGATTAAAAACTTTTATCTGCAGACATAATAAATCGTCACAACTTAACATTATTATTGTCGAAAAATTATATTTTATCATCGATTGTCTTTAAAATAATACTATTCATATTATATAATCTATCGGCTTTTTTTTAATTTGTGCCCAAAATAAGAACGATTCTATTTTTTTTAATTGGGTAAAATCAACGCGTTGTGGAAAATTTTCTGTCGTATTTTTAGATTTTTCCGATAATAATTTCTTTATATAAATGCAAAATAATGAAAAAAATCATTATACATTAGATTTTCTCTAAAATAATTTCAATAGATACGTTTTTTTATAAATATATTGGGTATTAATCAGAATAAAGTCTTGTTTTTTTTTTAAATTAAAGCTTATAATTGAGTTATTTTCTCCTCAATACAATGACGTAATTATAATTGAATGGTGAAGATGAATAATGGCTATATATCTGTATATAAACTGTTTCATTTATAGATGCGTATTGATCTCTTCCCCAGTCTGAATAATCAAAGTAAATATATATCTATACTTTATTTTCAACGATTTAAACTTTTCTAATTTTCAATTAAAACCGCCTTAATAAAACGAGCGTCCGTTTATTAATATAAAAAAATATATCTTATACTGAAATAAAGAAGAGTGTCTCAGGAAGCAGGCACACGATGCTAATTCGCCTTTTATTTTACGTAACGAAGAGCTACGAGAGCAATAAACTTGGACGAAGTGAAAATAAACCAAGTAGAGTCCCTCTCTCCCTTTCACTCCCGGTTTGGTTTTACGGACCACGGAACTCCGGACCCGGTAGATCCCGCTGGGAGCCTCAATAATTCGTGGCTACCCAGCTGCGTCGGCGGCGTTGAGCTCTCGGCGCCGACATCTGTCAAACACCGGCACTAATTGGTCATAATTATATTAATACCGGAAGCTGCAGTTACTGCATTTTAACATTAGGCATAAAATGATTGCAATTTTTCATTAAAAAAATTGATTTACTGAAAGCGGAAATCACTATGCATTTAATTTCGATAATGTAAGTTAATCCCGACCGAGAAAAGTTAATACTCAGGTTTCCGACGAAAACTATGAATTCGGGGAATTCTTTACAAGATTTTCCAGGGGTTTAGTTTGACGCGTAGGAATTAATTAAATGCCATATATCCTGCGTTGAATAAATAATTATAAAACAAATAATAACGTTTATTTAACGGGTTTTCAATAGATCTAGACTCTTTTATTATAATCCGGCAATCAAATGATTTAGTTGATACATCCTAATATATTATGGCTCGTAGGGAATATGCATATTATTTTGATAATGTAAGTTAATCGTGATTAAGCTAAGTTAGTACTTGGATAGGTCATCCGACGAAAACTGTGAATTCTCTAGTTACCTGAATTTAATTAAAATCCAAAATATCGACCAAATTATAAATCAAGTCTTAGAACAATCCATTTTTTTGAAATTGCTAAGATATACTATTTTCCATTGCGGACTATGCGGTTGATATCAGCTATCCTGCGTTGAATAAATAATTTAATCCAACTGAAATAATATTAAACTTAACCAGTGTCGTGGTTTGATACTGGAGGAATATAAGTGTGAGAGACTTATTCCCCTTGCATCTTTAGAATCTATATCAAATCTTTATATGGGAGAATGATGCTTTGGAATCTTTATATTATGCCATCCCTCCATTGTAATCAAATAAAATAAATTTTACTAGTATTTTTACAGTTTCTCTGACGTTAACGTCTTTTTAAATAAAATCTTTTATTTAGGTTCTAGTAAATATATTAAAAAATGTTTCTATTAGGTGATGCAGAAAGAAATGGCATTTTTCTGTTGCGTCTGTATTTAATATTTCGTTAAATATTTACTGTTGTTTTCGATAATCTTCCTTCGCAGAATAAGTAGTTTTTTAATATCCCTCAAGTTAAATTCTATTGAAATACGATCTTAAAGCGATTATTATATATTATATTAGTCCAGAAGTGCCACATCTGCTGCATTAGGTAAATGTATTGCGTTCATTATCATTCTAGAGAATTCATTTTCTATTGTTTCCTGAAACAGATCGTTTTTTAAGTAGTACATTATTTATTATTACTAAACAGATTCATAGTAAATTCTAAAATATCTTAAAAAATAATAAAGGACAACATTTTTAACACCAAAGCACCCGCTGTTTTCAGGCAAAACTTACACCTAAACCCGCATCTTTTTATCGATCTTACGATTTTGAGCGGCTCTGTTAAAATGCTCAATAACTTTTTTCGTATT
Organism: Philopotamus ludificatus; assembly: GCA_022495035.1. Taxonomy (NCBI): domain Eukaryota; kingdom Metazoa; phylum Arthropoda; class Insecta; order Trichoptera; family Philopotamidae; genus Philopotamus; species Philopotamus ludificatus. The sequence goes on along the minus strand of JAGXCT010036882.1, from coordinate 29,970 downwards.
GGAGATAAAAGAAGTATTATACGTATAGTATACTTATATTAGATTATTAGAATATTTAGATACGAAATAAAATTTTCGAGCTGTGAAAATGATGATTTATTGTATTTTAGGACGATAAAACAAATAGATATCTTTATGTAGTATGTAATTTTAGCTTTGTAATAAAGAATGTGACGGTTGTACCACAATACAAATATTCCTAAAAAAGTTAGTCTTTGTTGAATGGATAAACAAAACCTAAATTCGTTACAGTCGATGTGTAAGTACTGGAAAGTTTTCGATCCAAATAATCTATTATCTCAAGGACAGTTTTAAACCATAAATAAATACATACGTCATATATTTTACAAAGGGCATGCAGAGCAATGAATGAAACTGTGTCCAGTCGTAAAACTTTAAAAGAAAGCTTTTTGTAGCGCATTAGATAACACGTTTCGTGTGAACCCGCGTTAGTGCGGGAGCGGGTGTTTACCGTTTACGAAAATTTCCGCACTAACGCGGGACCGGGTCCTTGAGTGTTAAGTCAATGGTGGTCCAAGGGTATACTCATGTGCCTGATTTAGGTTTTTTTTCTTCTTGAGTTGATGTAGAGGACAAACCTTTCAAGCCTAGTAATAATATTTCAAAGAAACGAAACGGTTTCATATTTAGACGTTGAAGAAAATTCACGTGGCACCCAAATTCTTTGTCTATTTTTTTCGTGCGTTTTAAAATTATCTGTTATTGTTGACCATAAGAATGGAGGTGTTGTAAGACCTACTTAATTGTTTTACACGGATTGGACAATAATTATGAATCATAAGTGTTCCAAGATTTGGATTAATACTTTTACACACTTATCGTCATCGAAAATATTGCAGATTTTAGTCCTATATCCCATTAAAACAGTACTTAAAAAAATTAAAATATCAAAACAGGGCTTTAAAGCCATATTATTTAATATCTATTTAATAAAATCAAGACGAGTATATTTATTTTGATTTTTATATTTTTCTTTCGAATTTTCTTTGGAAAATTTTCGGCGAGTTCAACCCTTTCGAGGCGACGGATCCATATCCCGCAATTGTTTAAATCACAATACATTTCTCTCACATCCGCATCGCGTCGTTGGCAATTAATCATTTTCAATTTATTGTATCGCCCATAATTCGTTGACAGGCCCTGGTCACAAAATTGCGATAAATTTTAACGACAACGCCGTAAATTATTTAAACAATGTCATCATGACCATAAGTCATATCATCAACATAAATATTCCCGTCGGGGCTATAAACGAACCGCGAAAATTGATACGCCATCGCCGAACTCCGGATTGGATGCATACGTCTTGTCACAATTTCAATATCCGCACATATTCTATGGAAAATATCCGCATTAGTTTTATATATCGATCGAGGCGAATCGAAAATCCTAATTTCACTCCGCAGATTGGTTTCAGTTATCATTTACGGCCTGTCTGTCTTTAACTTATAAATTTATCAAGACGACACGTGTATCGATTTTATAAATAAATTAAAATATACATATAAATAATATAGACCGCTGCGGACATTATGTGCTTGATATCTAGTTGTTTTGCGATGTGTGAATAAAGTTTAGAGATGCATCGTTTGTGGACATTACCATGATTCGACGATAATGCGACTGTACGCTAAACGAGGGGGAGCATCAAACGTGTATGACCCACATTATGAAAATCAGGGTCTTAGATGCTCGAGTGGGACCCCAGGATATTATGATCGAGTGACGAGCGTGTGACAAGTCCAAAGACAGGTGTTTGATATCGATCGTCAGGCAGGCCCCAAACCCCGGGGACCTGCCCCCGGGGCCTCCGCCGGGCCCTTTACCACATTCCATTACCCTCTGGTTCGCTGCTTAATTAACTCCAAGGCGTATTTCACAACATTAACGTTGCAATTGCCAGTCTTTTTTTCCGAAAACATAATTCATATTTTTTATTTTAAATTTGTATATTTGGAGCGCAAAGGGGGGGGGTGATTGGGGTGGGTTCCGGGGGCAATAGGGAAATTAAAAAAAATGTGGACTGGTAGGGGAGTTTGAAACTATACTTTGCATTTCGTTAATTGTAGCTTTGGAAACAAAGAAAAACTCCAGCTTTCCATCAAAAATTTTATTGTGTTAAATTTTGTATTTCAGCTGAAAGTAGTCATTTACAAGGCCTCAAATAAAATGTAGAACGTGACTCGACAAAACGTATTTAACTATATGTGGTCTTTGTGTTTTGTTTTTACTAAAAAAGTTACTTTAGTTGAGGATTAATTTTTAAATATAATATACAGCCTGATTATAAATTATTCCTTAAAAATTATCAGTGCTGAGATATTATATATAATTATTTATCTAAACCGCTATCTCCGTGGGATCATAAATATTTATACGGAAAACTCAGGAATATTCCACTCCTGGATTAAATGCATTCTGCATTACATCCGCATCTTCACAGGATCCCCCGGTGCTAACCTCTGCGTTCTAATACATTTCCAAGCATAGCGATTTATTTATTCAAGCAAGATATCCAATGTACCATTGTGGTTTGAAAATACGAAACTAAGCACGAAACATTTTTATTAAGTCTCTTTTTTATATTTCTAGATCTTAATTTCTAATATTTATAAATAAAGTCCTAAAATGGATAGCTGATTGATTTCTCAATTATTATCAGTTTTTCCTGTCAATATTTTGTATAATATTATTTTTTAGTTGTGTTATGAACATAATTTAAAAAATTGACAATAAATTTCGGTTATTTTATTAAAATACGACTGCAAGTGATTTTTACCTCAAATGCTTAATATTTGTATTTTTTTTTATCTCAAAGCTAATGTTTCAGCTAAGTAAAAATGTGAAATCCTAAGAATTAACAGCAGGTTAATATAGTTAAACTCCTAAATCTAGCCCTCTTATTTTGTCCTGCATAATTTTTGCTGCCTGAAGTCATTTACTATCATTCTGGAAAATTCATCCTAGTTTGTTTTTCAAAACTGATAGTTTTTCGAGCAGTATTTCCATGAATATCACTAATGGTTGCCAATGCGTCTCTGATGTAACAGTCTGACCAGCTTTTAGTAAGTCAATGTGAATTATTCCCTCAGCGTTCCACCAAATACAAAGGAGTACCTTTTTCAGTAAGGGACGCATGTACCTGATTCTATGGTCATTTTTTTCTTCTTTAATTGACGTAGAGAACCTCCTTCTAATCTCCAGTAACAAAATTTCCAAGAAACGGATCGATTTTAAATACAAGGAAGATAAAAACATGGCTATTCATTGGTCTAAAACACTAAGCACCCAACATCTTTGTCTATTTTTCTTGAGCCTTTTAAAATTATCCTTCACTGCTAATTTAAAGGATGTTGCAAAACGTTTAAGTCCGTATCTCTTATTTTGTCCTAAGTAATTCCTTTTAGAATTTAAAAGAGTTCTTCTTTAATTCAATTTATTTATTTGAATAACAAATATTTAAGGAGAACCTTTTTCAGTTAATGATTTTTATCTATAGATAGGTGTAAAGAACCTATTTCCTTAGTAACAGTCCTTCTTAGAAACATGTCGATGAAATATCTGGACACTATAAACGGACAAGATAAAAATATAATTATTCGTTTTTCTAAGACGTTGGAGAAATTTCGCACAATACCTAATTTCTTTTCTTAATTTTTAAAAATTATCCTCAATTACTGACCATGTATAACTGATGTTTTGTGACAATTCCTTGATTGTTTTACGCGAATATGATTCCAGCAATGAGTTTAAAGTGTCATCATCAATTTTAGGAGGTTTCCCTGATTTCGGTTTGTCTTTTTACCCATTTCAAGATACAAGATGCTTTTAAAACGATGCTGTATTATATTTGAATGTATAAAAAAATATTTGTAGCGCAACCAATAAATGCAATTATTTTTTGCTTCACCTTTTATGAAATATTTGTAACTTACTTATTGGTATAGCCTTAATTAAACGTGCTAATGCATAATATTGACGAAAAATGAAGAAAATCATTTCAGAATTATTTAAATAATACTATTATTATTATATATGTTATTTCGCTATATAATATTTTATACAGATTTTCAATTGTGTTTTAACGATGCAAAATGTTTAGCGGAGCTTTAAATTTTAAACACATCTTCCTCATTTCTGAAACTTATGAAACACATTTGTAAATCTGCTCAGACATAACATGAATCATTGCAAAGTCTCATGTAAAATTTTGGCAAAGTTTCACCGTCGACGACGATTATTATGTTCGGAGTTACGACCCAAATTGTTAAAATGTATATGCTCGTTCGCCGAGAAGTTTAACACAGCCACCGACGGGCGTATTGGCAAAATTTGATTTAACATTTAATTACGGATCATCGAAGTGGTCAGTTTGCGGCGGCGAAGAGCCACTCTCGATCACACCCCCTACTATATAATCGACTATCGTTTCGTTTTTCGTTTCGATCCGCAACAGATTTGTGACGTCGCAACGGTGACGGCGTCAAAATGATCGATTTTTGTTTTCCCCTTTTGATTCCCATGTACATTCCGAGCTCGAAACGCGTCGTGCTACCCAGTGCTATCCGTCATTCGAGACAAATGAGACGGTTAATGCGATAAATTCGGGTAGATGCCATGGCTCAAATTATGCAAATTTGATGCGAATTCTGGCCCGAGGAAATAATTTTCGCCAGCATCGATACTTAATTTTTTAACACGAAACCATTTATCACATTTTTAAACACACACCCTGTGCACGGCTCTCTCATATTCGATTATTTGATTTTAACCCAATTTGCATCCGAATCACAATCGCTCGCCGGACCCCGTGACAGAGCTCTACGTGTTTGAGACCTACGTAGGTTTCTCTCACTCATCCGCTGATTAAATTATTTTCAATTGGATTTCGTAAATATTTCTGGCTCACACTGTGCGATTTATGTTTGGTAGAAAGAGTGTCAAGAATACCAATTTTATTCCGACAAACGAACATAATGGATTTTTTTAATCCTAATCGATTTAAAAAAATAATCTAAATACATATGAAAAAAGAGAAGGAAATGCGCAGATGTGCCTCGGCTTAAAGTAATTCCATTCCGGTTTCAAAGAACTTCTAATGAATCCAAGACATTAAAACGAGGGACTGCGAATCTCCCTTTAAATTCAGTATATATATATATATATTGCAGCCTTTATTTATTTTTATTTTATTTTAATCCGAATTATATTCTAATATTAATTATCAATTATTTTCGTTTCACTGGCGTCGTCGAGAAGTTTTGTCTAAAAAATTAGTGCGGCTTATTGATTTTTTTTTCATGTGTTACACGTGCGGTCGGCCATTATTTTCTTCCCACACCTGATTGTGGACATTCGTAAAGAGTGGCAAATGTATATCCCGAATTGAAATCAAAAAGGTTATAAAATGATAGAAATCTACGCTGACATAAGTAAGCCACCCTCGTTTGGAAAGATTTATTTTGGAATCCGATTTGCGCCTGTTGAACCATATGGCGGATCCGTATGGCGCCATGTTCTTTAGAGGAATTAGAATCAGTGAAATCCCCTAGGATATATTTTGTATTATACATATATTGTGTTTAGGATATTCATAGCACAATTAAAAAATAACCAGTATTTTATTTCTATGCAATTATCTAATCTTTATCCAATAATTAAGCTATTATTAAATATTGTAATAAATATAATATCTATGTGATTTTTCATTTACATTAAGTTGAGATACCATAGTTAGGGGCTTCGGATTGTGATAAAAAAAATGATAAAAGAATTTATATGAGTCTCATAAAAAATTGTAAAACTCTTTTTCAGCGAACATTTTTCTTATTTCTTCTGAAATCTTGATCTGCATATTCGGATCATTATCAGAAAATGATTTTCCAATCTTCCAGTCGTTTCTATTCCTTCGCTTAATGTTTCGATAGCGAGTATAGTACGAATCATATCTTCGGAATAGTTAGGCTAATGCACTTACTTTTGAAATCGCAAGATTAGAATCGTTTATTTAAAAGCGACATAATAAATATTTCCAATTCATTATTTAAAATATCTTTTTATTTTTCCTGCAGCTTAGAATTAAAACTATCGTTTATTGGCTTTTGTCGCATTTCTAAAGTCGGTTCTCTAAGTCAAACATTTATAAAGGTTCGGAGTCCCCAGTTTAATTTACAATATAGTTTTGTTATTCTAGTATAGCTATCGGTGCCTTTTAAACAGGATTTCGAATCGTGATTTTTCGTTCTGGTATAAAATATATCATTTCGGTTCCGATTTTTGATCCAGAAAAATAACTTTTATATAAAATAAACAAAAATAAACATCTTTTTCTTATCGGTTCAATTCCAGCTTTTTGTTCTGATATTTAAAAAATAATTAATCGGAGCTGAACATAATAACCGTTATTTTTTTAACCTAACCGTACCGATATTGGGTTTTTTTTATTTTTCTCGAATAACTCTTTTAATATAGATCCTACTTGTCTCAACCTTTTTTATATTTGTCTAAAACACTCTAAAGAATAAATACTATAAAATATCATTGTTCTTTATTATCTACAATTGTGAAAAAAAATAAAAACAACAATATTCACTACTGTTTCCACGCGCGCGATTTTTTTCTCGCTCGCATCCGTTACGATGTTGCCGAGAGCGAGTGAAACGTGCGATTCATACGCGCTGCAAAAGCTCAGCCTGCGGTTAGACATCGGCGAAAGGGTTGTCAATTACGCGTCATATTGATTAGTTAAAAACTCCAAAATATCGACTAAATTATGAAGCATATCATTAATTAACGTTATTATTCTTAAAATAATACATTTAAAAAAAATAATAAAGGTGACTAAGACTTGAAACGCTTGAGGTCTCTAAGAGACCTACTTCAGATGACGCGGTTGTTTTCGAGCCAATATGACGGATGGGTTAATTGAACCGGAAAGAAATGAAGGAAAAAAACGACTTTACCTCGTTATTAAATTTATATTGTTTTTCAATTAGATCTTCGAAAATTTTATAAATAAAATTTTCAGTAAGGAGCTTAACTCTTTTAGTAATGCTATCGTTTTCTGAACAATATTTGCAAAACGTCGACCATGATTTATTTTTCATCTTTGGAAACAATAAAAAATCACATTGGACAATATAATAAAATAAAACACGACGTTTAGTATATTTTATATTGAAATATTGGGAAAAAATAGCGTTTTCTCATGACCAAATCTTACATGTATGTGAATCGAGATGGGTGTTTTGTGTCGATCGGAATCTTTTCGTATACGCGGTTCTCTCGAAATCGCGTAGTCATCCAATATATATTCATGTGATCAGAAACGTGGTTTTCCGTTTTATTGTTTTTAATGATGATTCGATGTTTGCCTGACGGCGGCAGAAGCGAGAGCGCGGACACGATCGCCCACACCCACACGCACTCACACGCTAACTGCGCGTCGCCGGTCCCGCGGAGCAGAGCCGAGTGCGATGATAAGTGCGAGTGAGGTGGCCGTGGGTAAAGTTGCATAGAACGGCGTCGGCTGTGTCGATGTGCGCCTGGGGGCGCGGCGAGATGGGGGCGCGCCGGGGGCCTGCGCCACCAGCCAGCGGCGGTGCGAGGGGCGGAGGCGCCGTGTGATGTAGGCGGACGAGGAGAGGCGCGGGCCGGTCCAGATGGCGGCCGTGCTGTACGGACTGGGCGACGACACTCGCGCCGGCCGCCACCGCATCAAGCAGCAACCCGCCTCCTCCGACTCCAGGGATGACCACGGCGACCAGTGAGTTACACCAAAACACCTTGCCCCAATCCTTACCCCGCTCCTAATTCTAAGGGTCGCCTCGATCGGCGGATGCCTTAGCTCTTAAGATGCCTTAGCTCTTAAGATGCCTTAGCTCTTAAGATGCCTTGGCTCTTAAGATGCCTTGGCTCTTAGGATGCCTTGGCTCTTAATATGCCTTAGCTCTTAAGACGATTTAATGCATAAGATCTAAACGCTTACTCTTCGGAAGACCACGCTGCTTTATACCACGCTCACCAACCATGCTTCAACCCATAGTCATCGACCATCGATATCGACTATTGTTCGCAACCATAAACGCTCATGAACGCGTAGCACATCCGAGAATGAGACGACTAACTGAATTGATATACGCTCGCTCTCGGATTGGCAACGCGTCACAGAGAATAATACGATTGATTAAAACTGTTGTAAGAGGTCTGCAAGAACTGCGAAGGAGATATGTGTCACGCTCCTATAAGCACTCCCTGCTATAGTTCGGTTTTCTATAGCGAGTGCGATTGTCCCTCCAACAGCGCCTTCTACTAGAGCGCTGTTTTCTGCAAAATGCTTAATTTACAAGGTTATATTACGTGTTTTGTAAACATATTATACATTATTATGCACATTAGAAAAATATTTGCTAGTAGCTTTTTGCCCCTTAATTTTGTTTTCATCGTCTCTAGCTATGGAAAAAATTGTGGTCAAGAAATTGGGCATAATATTTTTTAAATACATTTTAAACTTTTCAGGATTTTAAACTTTTATAATAAAATTATTTATTATATGTAATACTTATTATATTTATATTAAGGAACGTTTATTCTTTGCTTTATATCGACTAAAATAAAATGAATGAATTTCTCTGGTAGGTGGTAACATGCATATTATTTCGTAGTACTCGGATAGGTGTCCGACGAAAGCTATGAAATCAGGGAATTCTTTATAACACTGGCCAGGAATTATGTAAAGGAAGAGACGTATTAACTCCGCATGTATAACCCCGGAATATTTAATTTAATGGAAAAATGATCGATGTATTGATTTGGTTTAATTTACAAAATAAAATTAAAAAGCCCTCTTTCCAAATTTTGTTTGGGAGCTTTTGGTTTCTATAGCGCAGAATTTTACAGCTCGATTTCTACGCTATACGAGGGTTAACTGTACTAATAAATAAGATTTTTGGAACAAAATTTTTACAAAAATATAACTAATCTAGTAATTTTTTATTTAATTAAGTTGAATTAATTATCCTTACTATGACTTTTTTATTGTGATAGGAAAGTGGCATATTTTAGCGATAAAGCGGTGTAAACAGATTACTACAATGCACATGGGCAGATTCGTGTTTAGCTCTGCTACGTTTAAGGGGTTAATAACCGATTAACATCGATTGGTCTTGTATGACTTGTTGTGTCTTCAATCATAACCAATTCCATGCTGATGTGAGATATTATTCGAGGGCTTTCTGGCTTTATTGAATACATGAATTTAGTAAGCAATATAAAATATCGCAGTAGATTTGTTCGGTTTGCAATAATTTTGTGCATTTGGGAGATCGTAAATCCCCTTTTAGCAATATATAAAATATACTATCTAATGGAAAATAGTTAGATCGTGCCGTTTCACTGCCGTTTCAAGATTTTCTTTGCTATGCTTTTTTTGATCAATTTTGTTTGTCTAGCTAAACATATCTCATATAGTGGCGTAAAATATCTCATTTATATAATGTAGACATATTTTCTTCATGAAAACGGAGAAAATTTACGTTTTTCAACTAACTCAATCAAAATTTATGTAGTGAGGGTAAGAAAATCACGCTTTTCCTGGCCATTCAACTTGGGCACTAAAAGCACATAACCAAAACAAAACACCACTCCGGCCATTTCTCTGGAGAGGGTCAGGTCCTCAAAGAGATTACGTCGAGACTAACGTCCTGTCGTGTCTGACGGGTAGCAACGGGCTAAGCTAGCAACCATCTGGAACTGTGCGAACAAAACATGTCCCTGCGGAGGAGCCCGATACAGTTCAATCCGCTGATATATTACAACATTCCACTGAACTGTGAAATATATGCGGAATGGAGCGAGACCCAATTTCGTATCGAATATGATTAACATTTTTGTTACATCAATACCATTAAGAGATTCATGTGCATGGCCACTTTGTCTGTAGCAGCAACGAATGATGGCGCGTGTATAACATTCACTCATGGCGGATCACGTACAGAGACGCCATATGTATTCATAGACTTAAGCTACCTCCGAATCCATTGAAATCCGAGAACCGTTGAATAATATTTTCGGAGGGATGAAAGTGGAACATCGCTTTTAAATGGAATATCATTTTATGGAGCTCCGACTCCGGTTTAGCTGACCTATGTAGACGTCGCTGTAACGAATGTAACCAAAATTCTTTTGTCTCAAACCGGTTCATACTGCAGAATCAGTGTTTTCGTAACGATTCATTCCGAATGAATTCAATTTAGCCATGAATATAATAAACCCGAAGCTCACGCGTACGATGCCAAAATTTTAAAAAATCAATAAAAAATATATGATTAAATAAAGTAACGGTCATTGAAATTCAGCTAGATATATTGTTCAAGTAAATCCTTAGAGCGTATCAAAGCATTGCAGCTGTGTCTGATTTTGCGTATTTTTTCTTCTAATAATACAAGTTATTCTGCACCTATAAACAAAAAATATATGTAATTTATATGCGGTATATTTCGGCATTGAATCCACAAAGTTTTTATTGTTTCAGCCCTTATCTCTCCAACCTAGATTTTTGTTATTGATGTAGTGATTTTAAATTGGCAGGGTTTTCTCTGTTGACTGCGTTTTCATAATGTGCTATGGATTTTTGATGGGGTTTAAATCAGGACTAAAACCTGGCCATGACAATGTTGAAATATAATGTTTTTCTTTTAAATCTTTGACCCGTGAAAACAGGAACGAGATTTTTTTCCTAAACGGTAAATGGTTAAAAATAACAAACACTTTTACCATTTAGACCGATGGTGTATAACATAATCGTCCTGGAAGATGCAGTCGTTTATATAAAATAGATGTTGTTCTATGAATGGAACAAGGTTCTCATTAAATATTATTTTATAACTTCTGCATTAACGGTTCTAACGACGAACCATTAAATCTCCAATTCCATAGTAAGTAAACCATCCTTAAGCTATGTTTCTGTTGGATGCTTCACTGCTGGAATTTTTCCTCTAACCTTTGTCCTGTTTTCCTCCATAAGTACTGAATATCATCCGAGTCAAAGAAGTTAAATTTGCGTTCATTCTATAAGACAATTTTCCTTCAGTCCTCTTTAGTTCAGGTCCGGTAAACTTTTCCCATGGGGTCTTTTGGAGTGTATTTGTTTCAGATATAAGTGGTTTTTTCACCAATGATCTTGCAATAAAACCTTCTTCGCTGAACCTTCTCTGTATCGTTTCTACACTGACTTCATTAGTTGGGTGCGCATAACATTTTTTAAAGACGATCTTCTGGAGCGGTTGACTTCCGCTTTGGTCCTGTTCCTTTTTGGCGCTCTATACGCTACCCACTTTTTTTGAAGTCTAGTCCCTGTAGATTGACTCACTCCCACAGATGCTGCAATTTCACGGGAATTTTTATTTTCCTTGTATGTATAAGGTCGCAATTTTCGTTTTGTCAAGTGACTATATCTAACACTATATAACGATATACACAACTACTTTTTCTAAAGTAGTTAATTAAAACAGTACTTTATATTAAAAAATCATACTATTACATAAATATTTTTTTGCTTTAGTGGATTTGAGTTCAACTGTATATTATTTAACGTATAGCTTATTCTGTGTATTTTATCAATTTTTCATTACGTTTTCAATCGTCTGAAAAATAGGTTTTGTCAAACTTTGTAAAATATTCATTTATTCAATGACGCACAAAAGCAGTGCTTATCGTACCAATCTCGACCGCTTTTCCTTTATCTTAAACAGGCTTTCATTATTATCCTTTTACAAATATTGTACATCGTTCCGATGATTCCTTGAAAATTTCGCGGTCAATATTACAGAATCGACGCAATAAGCCGTTTTGATTAATCATCCCGGCGTACAGTCAGATTTTATTAATACTAAATTAATATGCAGCTTCGTTTTCGCTCAGTTTGACTGTACGGCCGCTTTATCTAAATACGGACGCACCCTTGATAGTCATTGAGTTGCAAACTTTTTTATTGCTTCATCTCTCAATTACTTAAAGTTTTTGAACTGCTCGCCGAATGGATAGCGAAAGGTTAATTTAAACCCTTTTCTATATTCATTATGTGAGCCGAAAAAAAATCAAGTTTTTGTCTCCTTTCTCTGGCTTTCTGCCAACGAACAGTTCGACGAGTTAGCTTTTATTGCATCTCTATGGGAGCGAGGTATTGCGAGATGTATACAAGTGCATTTGAAATTGATTTCCAATGGATATTCATATTTGTTATATGCGCATATCCTCGTATGTGTGTAAGTTGCGAAGGAATAATTTTATTTTTCCATTTTCCGAGGTACACATTTGCACGTTACGGTTTTCGTGCCGAGAAACCCGTAATGGAATCTTGCAAAAATAGTATGAGGGCATACACAATAAATAATAAATGATATTTATTTTATTGATATTAATTAAATCATTCTAAATATTTTTGAATTATTTAAAAAATATTTTCCAAATTATCTCGCCGTGATTTTAATCCGATGTGATTTTCATGTATTTTAAACTTTTAGAGTGGAACTTCTCAATGCACGGAAATGCATTTAGAAGTTTCGCATTTAACTAAGTTTCATCGAGAAGTTTTCATAGAAATTCGAGTGAAACAAAATGTCAAACGAAAATTTTATTAACGTCGTATGTAAGAGATCCTCTCTCGAGTTTCTATACTATACATCTTTTGCTCATCGCAATATGTAAATAGAGAATTGAACTAAAGCGTTTCATATTTTCGTTTCGTTTTCGTATAAGTATTAATAAATGATTGTAGTCCATTTTTTAACGATTTAACTGCTAGAGCGAAATATATATTCCAACGCTCCACGTCAGCGATTTAAGAAACAGTAAAAATTGCATAAAAATGGTTTGACTACATAATTTATAGTCTAAGGATGTTCTAGTGTCCTGACATGTATCTAATATATGTGATGCTGAATCATTTATGGATTCAGCCTATTACTTTTTCAGGGTTGAAAGCACACGATGAATATTTTTTTAATTAAATTATATACTATTTTATTATTAGTCAATTTTATAAGGACGTTGACATGAAAATTCAGAATTCAATTTGCGTATAAAAAAAAACATTATTGTGGTCCACGATATTAGAAATATTTAAAAAGAAATGGACGTTTTTGGTGTTATTTCCATGGCCACTGAATAAAATTCGAATTTAACCAACCAGTTTACGATGGATAAATTTTTACCAGTTTAAGAATTTATTCGAAATTAGATGCATTGTTATTTTTTGAAAAAATGAACTGAACAATTGACACTGAAAATATTTGTAGTATAGTAGAAAATTATTTGAATGTTCGCCAATGTTAAAAATGGTTAAAACAATGATTGGGAGACTTGATTTAAAAAACAATACCAAAAGGGAAGACTTAAAAAAATTTAATATGCCAAACTGAAGACTGAAATTAATAGTAATCCAACTTTATCTTTTGAAAACAATGCAAATAATCTCGGTAAGGTGTGGAAGCAGAGAAAATGGAATCCATTTCTGCAAGAAATGATAACTGGTGATTATAAATGGGTACTTTACTCCAACCGAGAAAACAAAAATCAACAGAAATCAAAGAGTAAGATACAGGGTTTTTACGTCGAATACACTCTTTTGCAAATCAAATGCAAAAGGGTTTTAAATGATTTGTAAAAGGGTGTATTTGACGTAAAATGTCTGTAGCAAAATCAACTAATCATTGCGGTCTCACAAAAAATCTTTTGTTTGTATGGTGGGTCTGAAAAAGCATAATTCACTTAAAAATTGTTAAACCTCGCCAAAAAATAAATGCGAATCTTTATTGTGAACAACTGGACCGTTTAGCGGCGAAAAGGAAAAAAAATCGACCCTCTGTTGTGCATACTGCAAAAATTTCCTGACCTCGGATGGAGGTCGCCATGCCGATGGGGACCTTAAGGTTTTGATGTTTTCTAATAACTTATTTAATATAAATCGTACATGTCACAAACTCCTTGTATTTGTCTAAAAACGTCTAAAGAATAAATATTAATTATAATTATTATGATTTATTCTCTGCAATTGCGGAAAAAAATAAAGAGCGACACGTGCTGCGAGAGCTTTGAAAAACTATGTTTATTTTTATAATAATCCATATAAAAAAAGTTATGATATTGATGAGGAATTTGTCAATATGTTGACTTGATATTCTTGGGGTATCTGAGAGACCCACATCGAACGACGCGATGGTTTTCGAGCCGCCAAATTTTTATAAGAGAGGCAATAAAATGGTGCCAGTTAGATGGAAAAAGTTAAATAATAAGAACAAATTTTATAGGCTATATATTATTAAAAAACGTCCATTCTTTTGAATACTCTTAATATTTGTTACTAGCGTAATACATTTCAAATATTTATTTTCAACAAAAAAATCACAGGGACTTATTAATGAGACGTTGGCGTCTAAGTGGTTAAAAATAATAAATAGTATTTGCCCTCATAGACGGTTAACTACAGCAATCAACCTTATTAGCTGTTATACTACCTACAAGTTATGACGCGAATTTATTTCAATTAATAAACGCCAATTTGCACAATTTTCGCTGTAAAAAAATTGTCAATGGGCCTAAACAAGTCATATTGACCCAGCGAAAAGGTCGCGTAATCACAAAGCGGAGGAGCGCGTAATCGCGTAAACGCGCTGGGGGAGGGAGGCGCGCGTAATGGAGAATCCGCGCCTTTCGCAAACACATTTTTCGCCGACGAAATTCGGCACAATGACAACCGGACCGCGGTAAACAATAATTAGGTCGACAAAACGAAATATTCGGACTAAAGGATTTCCAATGGCCTGTATGAATAACACGCTTAAGCCGGATGGGGTAATAGCCGACCCGTATTTGCTTGGACGTCGATCAATACAATACCAAACTATACCTGTGTACGTACACATATAAGCCCGAGGAATAATTCCATGTCAGAAAAACAAACTGTTAAATGGCTTTGTAATGTATCGAATTTCGCCCTTTTTTCCGTTTAGGTGTATACGGCGTTAGCGTGTAAATTTACGATTTCCGAATTTTTACGCCGCATTTTCCATATTTACATTCGGTCGTATTGCGGTAAAATTATAATGATAAGTATTAAACTATTCTTACTTGAATAATGTAAATTATTCGGAACGCAATCTGATGATTTAATACCTAAAAAAAATACGAAGAGCTCAACTACTATTAATCAACCATTTTCCTAACAAAGAAAATTCCTATGCGTATAATATTTATTTAAAAGTGTTTAAGATTTTTTACGTCTTTGACACTTTGATACTTCTTTTATTGGCATTGGATAAATCTCAGAAACGGTCTTATTCAATGCTGAAAGAGTCCTTAGAAGTATTTGGTACCCTTAATAAGTTTTTTAATTTTTCTCTAATAACTCTTTTAATATAAATTCTACATGTCACAAACTTTTTTAATTTGTCTAAAAATGTCTAAAGAATAAATATTATAAATAATCGGTGTCCTTTATTGTGTAGATAATTACGAAAAACAAGAATATTCGTTGCTGTTAACATGCGCGCGATGTTTTTTCTCACTTGCATTCGGCACAATGTGTCGAATGCGAGTGAAATGTGAGAATGACACGTACTGCGAGAGAGCTCAGTCTCTGATAGGACATCACAGAGAGCATTGTCCTATTAATTAGTTTAAAAAACCAAAATATCGACCAAATTATGAAGCAATCCATTTTTTTTTAAATGTCAAGATATTGATGAACATTTAATCTAAATCTCCAAATGCTTAAAGTATCTGAAAAACCCCGACTTCTACAATCAAGAATTTACCTGTCAGTAATATTAATCGACATGACTTGCCTATATTAGCCAGTAAGACCTCAAGAATTAAATTATTGCTTTCTACATCCTATAATGAGTGGAATAGTAGAAAGTAATCGATGGTTGTGAAGAAATAAGCTGTAATGGCTCTGCAAAATTGCAACTAGATCAGATTGGGGGCTCTAGAAATATTCCAGCTCAAAAACATAATTAAGCGATCGGACAAAGCACCAGAAGCAAAAGTTAAGTTTTACATAGTTATAGATTTGAATCTAGAAGCAAGTTTCTTCTCGTGATAAAATTAAGATTTCCATCGTCATAGTCGCAACAACCATATTGTAGAGCTCTGGCCTCATCCAACGACCTTCTTCATTTTTCCGGTCTGTCGCCACGTCGCTCCATCTTCCGGTAAGTTTCAATCATGCAGTGTCCCTCTGTACACAGTCCAACCATCTCAGTCTTGATTTTTCTTTCATCTGGGGACAGGGAGGCTTATTAACCATAAGCCTTTTCAGCAGCTGACTGTCCCGGATCCTTGACTCGTGAGTGTGGCCTCTCTGACAACAGCTGTGGCCGGTATATCCTTGTATACTCGGTACAACTCCTCATTACTTCGGATACGATATTCAGTTGTCGCTCATCTTGTTTTATCAAAGCCCAACATTCAGAACCGAAGAATAGAAGAATTTATTAAATAAATCATTTATTTGATGATGCCGTCTATTTATAAGTAGTTTAAATAATAATCACAATTTAAAAAAAATATGAAAAACACTTTAAGCAGATTGGATTAAGGTTTTTCATGTCAAATACTATTAGTATTGCGATGCGGCAAACATCAAGGAGTAAACAATGCACCATTATAGAATGAACATGAACACGTCCTTAATATATTTATAAGGGTCGATATAAATGTCTTTGAACCGAATATGAACTTTAAATTGAAAGTTTAATGCAGTACTCTTCAAGCTTTTATCATTATATTATTAAAAAAATCATGGTTGATTAAATGCCGTTAATTACATTATATTAATATTATGGATCACTTGTATGAATAGTTTAAAATTAAATGGTTTAGTTGACAGTGGAAATAAATAATTTATTATATATGTCTGCAAAAAATATAATAAATATATAATTTCTTTTTCAATGCATAATATATTTTTGCGCTTTTTTTAGGTCATGACTTTATACATCATGATGTGACTTTTTTACGCTTTTCGAGTGAAGCATACGTATCTACCGCGTAAATCTGGACACATACACATCGCACACATATGCCGAAATTGAATTCTAATCGCAATTTTCGCGTGCTTCCATACAAAATAAAATATGGAAACACGCCGAAAACGTACATTTGTAGCAAAATAATTGCCCTTTTCTGCTTCTGAGTAAATTTTCATCGCGCTTGCACTAAGTGAAGAATGTCACGTGACGTTTTTTGAATGTCACGTGACGCACAATATAAAGGTTGGATCGCATTTGGTGATTCTTTGCGTTTTTGTGACCGGGTTTTATCACCCCGCCGGAATAAATACCGCGTTTGATTTAAACTCCGGACAATATCGAGCGAGGCCTGATGAGATTTTAATTCTGAATCTCTTTTCAGGCTCTTGCACTCTTGCAAACTTTACGGAGGGCTCTCGTGCCGCGGAGCTTATTTCATAAGAGATTATATCTCCGGTACATCTTAACGTCTGCGACATTTTCCATTTAACGCTTATCCTGCTGCCGATCGCAATGTTTGAATGCATGCGCTGGAAATAGAGGCGCTCAACCTTTTCATTACGGCGGCCCGAAAACCGAGACCGGCCGATAAATGGGCATAACGACAGATTAGTGAACGTTGTAGTCAAACGCCGTACCGGAGTTTAAAGAGAACCGAAATAGACTAAAAAGCTCTGCGACCGAGCGGCGCAATCGCCGGGGGATCAAAGTTTTGACTTTAAAGTCCGCAACCGGAACATTTAATATTAGGGTGACCAAAACTAAGCAAATTTACTGGCAAAAACATTTATATAATAAAAAAAAATGATAAATACTAATCAAAATTTTTTTTTGCAATAGTTCGATACTCTTCTTTAAAAAAAATCATTTGATTTTTCATTTAAAACTTTTCCAAGTGCGATTTCACTTCTCCGACTTTTTTTTTTTTTTACTTCTTAGCGTATGCTCTAACGATCTGAAAAGGTGGTAATCCGACGGCGCGAGATCCGGTAAATAGGGTGGATTAGTTAAAAGTTCTCAATCCAAGTTCCCTTATTTTTTCTTGTGTTATTTTTGCAGCGTGAGACCTCGCGCTATCGTGTTGAAGGAACCTTTTTTTGTTATTGACCAAACCAATCGATTTTTTATGTGTTCATTCGCTCGAGTTGTTTACGATACACTGTCGTTGTAACGGTGTGGCCGGGTTCAACCAATTCATAATGTATAATTACAGAAAAATCCCACCACACATAAACAAGGACCTTCTTTATTGTTAGTGATGGTCGAGGGGTCGGAACAGGTACTTTTTCGGAAGAAAGACATTTTTTTTCATACAATATTATTGTATAGTACCCAATTCTTAATACAGTGACAATTCGCCGCAAAACGGATCGGCTTCATACCAAGACAAAAGAAATGGTACGCAGTCTCAGTCAATTTACGACAAACCCAAATTCCTAAGCGATGAAGACGCTCCTAAATTGTAGGCCATGGACATCTTTAATGATAATACTTTAATTGCTTGGCGAGAATCTGAATCCACCATCTAATTTTGGTAGTCGTCCTTTTCGTGCGATATTTTTTGAGATTCCTATTTCCATTTTTAAACTTTTCAAACCACCAATGATACGTGTTCAGTTTCTGATTCTTCCCGTAAGTATGGGTATTTTTTTACTGCTTCGTTTGCCTTCATTCGTTGATCGAACAAAAACAGGCTACATTGACATAAGTGTGCTTCTTCTATTGTTAGCCTTGATAACTTTCCCCCTTGGTAGAAAATTAAAATTTTAACCGAAGAATAAAATTTACAACCATAGCTTCAACGTAATAACAAAACTAAACCTCGCTACGAATGAGCTCGTCGAAGAAATTTTGATTACTTTTCGGTCCCCTTGATATATCCGGCGATCCGACTATGTAAATTTTATTAATATATTAATTTTTTCGCTCAAGATGATTCTGCACTTTGCATAATTAAATACTAAACACGTTTTCTCGTGTCGACGGCCATTTTATAAATAGTCCATGTAGAAGACGTTTCACGGCAATTAAACTTTAATCCATAAGCGCTTTGGTCTGAGCTAAAAATTTAAACGACGTCACTCCGAATATACGACGACGTTTGATTTTGCGGCGAGAATTTTTTCAGCGAAATCTATCGCGTGACGTTTGAATATGTATCGTGAAAATTTGTCATTATGAAAAGTTTCAAATTTTCCGCTCGGAGAACGGAACTGTATCGTTTGCTCGAACACTCTCTGCAGGATTTTCGTCCATGCAGCGGAACCGATTTAAATTCGACTCGAATAGCGAATAGATAATCAAGTCTGAATTGCTGAGTTTCGGCGGATTCATTTTTTTTTCAGACTGCCGCAACCTCACAAAAATCGACTGTGCGATTGTGAGCTTCTCGGCGTCGGCGCAATACGCCGATTAATTTTGTTGCGGGAGCTTTCGTCGCCGTTGTCGTTGGCTGTTCTCTGGTAACAAAATCGCTTCCTGTCACAGCCCAACCACGCTTGTTACGCCATTATTTCACGGCTGCTGATGATTAATATACGTCTTTTTAACAGTAGCTGAATAATGGCCGTGTGCTCCTGTAATTTGAAAAGTGTGACCTGCATAATGCGACAATACACGCAACCCCCTGTTCGCGTTGTAATATTTCCGCATTAATAATTTAGTGACATCAACTATGCGATATCGATTGGGTTGACTGTACGCTGAGAATCGTTGTGCAAGTATATCCCCAACATACTTTTACTGTATACTTAATAAATGGAGATTACACTCGGATATTTAGATATTCGAAAGTACTTTGATACTCGAATATTCATATACTATTGACGAAGGCTTAATTTATTTTATTCCATGGCAGATCAAAAATGGTTCACTACTTATATGTTTAGTTTTTCCCGCAGTATATACAGTCAGCCCTCTTATAGCGTTCCCTCTTAATTGTTGTTTTCTACAAAATCCCTTGTCAATCAAAGAGTGTTGATCTTTGTTTCGCTCGGCAATGTATTATATATTTACGAAATATATAATTAGACCTTGAAAATATTAGCATTTTGTGGAAAACATCGATTTAATGGAAACGTTTTAGGATGGCTGACTGTAATAAACAGTAGATAAAGCGAAAAAAATAGCGTTTTTATTATTTTTTTATTAAAAACTCAATAAAATATCATTCTTCTATTAAAATTTTATTAAATGTAAAAAATGACTCTTATTCATTTTATATTTTTTTTATCTCAAAGTGAATGTTAATATAGAAAACTTTCAAATCTATCTTTCCTATTACATTCTGAATAATTCTTGCTTCATGTGTTCTTCTATTAGAATTATAGAGAATTATATTATTCAATAATGTAAGTTAGCCGGGATTAACTTAAGTTAGTAGTCGAAGAAGTGTTCGACGAAAACTATGAATTTAGATAATTCTTCATAACACTGGCATGGGGGTATGAAAAAGGAAAAAAAATATTATAATAATATTTTTGTAAATAATATGGCACGTTAGTAATAATGCTATATATTCTTTGTTGAATAAATAATTATAAAAACAAATAATATAAACTTTGATCCAACTGAAATAATATTTAAAATAAACCAGTGTCGTGGTTTGACACTGGGGGGAATATTAGAGGTGAAACTCATTTACCTTTTTTGAATCTTTATATGAGTTAATGGCGTTTTGGAATATCGTCCATCCATCGTAGTCAAATAAATATATAAATAAATTATTTCATTATTTATAATAATATTTGTTAAGATTCACCTCCTTTAATTTAACTAATTTTGCACAATGCGTCTCTGGTGTAACAGTTTGATCGGGTTTTAGTAATTAATAAAATAACCTTTATCAGACAATGATGGCCCAGGGGTGGACATCGGTACCTGTTTCTATGAACGTCTTTAAATTTGTGTAGGGAACCTTTTCTCATCCTTAGTAAAAATCCTTTTTAAAAACGGATCGGTACAGTCAAGATAAAAAAAAAATATTCGATTTTCAAACACCGTTGTAGAAATTTCCCGCGATATCTAAATCGTTTGTTCAATTTTTCTATGCCTTATTTTTTTTTTAAATTGAAAAACAATCGAGATCTTGTAACAATTCCATGGTTGTTTTATGCGGATCGGACTTCACTAATAAGTTTAAAGTATCTTCATCGATTTTAAGAGGTCTGATTTTTTCATTTCACCTACTTTTAAGGTTTTGAAACTGTCTATAATACTTTAATGGATTCAAGATGTCTCCATTATAACTCTTAGATAGCTTGGGTAACGACATTTTATTTCAATCCTTTATTAAATAAAAACAGCATAAGAAACCACAAACGTCTCTGCAATCTTTGGCCTTAGCATTTTTTACTAAGGGCCAAAAAATATCAAAACTTAATGATTAGAACTAGTAAAAAATCAGGTCTAAGGCAATTCATTCGATTCGAATCATTACATAAGTAATCATTACGGCACCAGTAATCTTTTCTTAGAATTTATCAATCATAAAACAGTGGTTCTCAAACTGTTTTTGATGTTGTTATTGAGCTTTCTTAAAATAAATTGCGGGTGTTATCAGCAAAGCTCTGATATTTTCCTCAGCACGCATTTTTACACATTTATCTGCGGCTCTCAAAAATCTCTCAGACAAAAATCCCATGTCCAGTAGAGAGAGAAAGAGAGTCATATGACCCACTTTCGACCTAGAATAATATTCTATTATAAATATAATAATATAGTACAGAATGTCCCAAAATTATTTAAGCATTATTTTTTTTTTGTTATTACTTAGATAGCTACATTTATTATATAAAAAATAGTATTGATGTTTAGTCTATAAACATAGAATACTATCCGCTATTCGAGTCTAAGCCAAGTTTTTTTTTCATCAAACACATTGTGATTAAAATAGAAAGCTGTTAATGGCTAAACAAAGAAATGCTGTGAATTCATTCATATAAATTTTAATTGATGTCGATTTATTGAATGGATATGGAGTACGGAGCAAAACTATTGTACGTGATTCCATATACGTAACTTACATAATAATATTATAGCCGCTCGTATGTTTGAATCACATTAACATAGTCTTATACGCGGTTTACGACAAAATTCTGGGGCATTAAAAAAGTTTATGTTCAGAGAATGTCTTATCTTGTTCGAAATGTAAATTTTATCGTATGTGCAACACTTGCGATTGCTTTTCATACGAGATGCTAAGCCACGATTGCGTATTTTTTTTTCGTAAAATATTTCACGAATATTCGGACATAAAAAATATTGATACAACGTACAATCCGGCGAGCTTTCGTATACCCATTCATTAGCCATGAATATTTAAACGCGTACAAATGAACGGGATT
Organism: Philopotamus ludificatus; assembly: GCA_022495035.1. Classification (NCBI taxonomy): domain Eukaryota; kingdom Metazoa; phylum Arthropoda; class Insecta; order Trichoptera; family Philopotamidae; genus Philopotamus; species Philopotamus ludificatus. The sequence continues at coordinate 7,574 of JAGXCT010036882.1, read as the reverse complement.
CAGAATAAGCGTTATCATTTGTTCTAGGCATGTCAAAATTACGACACTAAATATATATATTCGCAAATAATTGTGATTTTACTATGTGTGTTGTACGTATGTGTTCACTAGTTGCCCATTCGTATCACGCATAACTCGAATACACGACAAAATCTCGTCTCGTGTCAATGGCTTGTAGCTTATACATTATATATCGCGAACTATAATCTGCTATATAAATTTAGACGTCAGTAATAAAATCTTGGATTTAATAACGTTATTGGAGTCGTACGTTTTTATGTGGGACCGGCACTCGCACGGAAAGGTGTTCGTGGTGGCCGGAATTTGGGCCCTCGTCGCCGTCAGCGCGCCGGTATTTGTTTGTATTTAATATATTTGTAATATTGTTGACGTTGCATATTTCGTATCGCCTTTGATCAATTCGTCGTTCAAGGGTCCTAGGGTCCTTTATCCGTGATGGCCTTTGGCGAGGCTTCAAGACACTTGGCCGTCGGCACTTTAGGCGTCGGACCTTTTGGCGTCGCCGTGAGCTTTTGAACCGAACTCACTTATTTTAACGTTTCCACAAACAACTAATATTATTAAATCCCAATTAAAATTATTTTATTAATAATTAGAAAACGCATAAAAAGTTGTTGAAGACTTAATATTATTTATCGTTCTCATCTAATACATTACACGTACTTATTATTATAATATATTGTTATATGGAATCATTTCGATATACTCTGCTATTAATTAAAATGTATATAAAACGATATACACATTTTTTGCAATAAAGTAAGGAGCTAATGTGCCTATAAATGTGAAAATGTGGGTAAAATATTTGGGGGTGCTGAGGAAAATTTAAAATTAAAAAAAATAAATTTCAAAAGGGATTGAATATAGGATGGGGCGGGACTACTCTGAGTCGCAGCGCAACACGGCGCTTAGCCACGAGAGCCCCCCCCCCCTTCGCTGATAGCACTGATGAGCAGACTTATGGACGAGCCACACCTTCTTATATATATTTTTTTTAATTGTAGAGATTTGTTGTCTGAAACCTTTCTATAGAGCCACGCTATAAAAACCCGCCTTATAAATAAAACTATGCACCCATACAAAATTTGTTTTTAATTATATTTTGTAAATTAAACAAAATCAATACATCAATCTATTTTTATTCACATATTTTAAATGACTAGTTATATTTTGTTGTCAACCAAAGAGCATTAACCTTTATTTCGCGCCATAATGTATCACATATTTACGAAATATATAATTTGTCCTTGAAAATTTAGGGTTTGGTAGAAAACGACGATCAATAAGGAGAGACTATCGCACTCGCCGCTTTTTAGCAGGAAGCGCTATAGGAGGGTTAGTCTCTTATTTGAAAAAAAAAATATATAAAACATCGTGTTTAAAATGTTGTTTTAAAAACTCTATACATAAATTATATTATTCGTTGGCTATTTTAATTATGATAAAAATATGACTACTTAATATTATACGCGTATGTTTATGAGCGACTGAACGTAAATCCCTTTCATCCTTAGAAATGACTGACAAGTCTAATTCAGATCGTGTTATTTTAAAACCGTGTAAAAAGAATTAAAGGCTTATTTTACCCCTTTCCACTCTGACCGTTCTAATCTCATTAAATTTATTTTATGAATATATAAAAATATATATTCATTGATAAAATAAATAAGAAACATCTATTCAATAAATGTCATTTATTCAAATAAATAAGTAGAATTTACCCTAAATCCAATAGAGTTGAAACCTATATAATCTACTACATCGTAGGTACTAACTTATAAAGATTTCTCACCTAAGAAACCAAAGTTATCATTATTTTTTTTTAATTACGTATTAAATATTTACCAAAATCTATTATTAAATAATAAAAATAATGTGAAATATTCAATTTTTGCTCATTTAAAACCATTATTTATTGTATTTAAATAAATTCTTTGATTACAATGCCATTTATTATTATTTTTTCATACCCAGAGATATAAAGAAGTAGTCGTCGATTTTTCTCTCGCTAAATTTTTATTGAAAATTGTATTTAGCGTCGATGGTTTGTTTAAAATTTCTCAATTGTAATTAAAATAGTTAGAGAAGTCGGAGAAGAACGCGTCAAGAATTCAACTGTACTTCGATTTCTATACCGAATGTGGACAATGTAAATAAACATATTATTGATTACTTTGGACACATTATTTGTAGACCAAAATATTGCCTTCTGCAGACTATTATGTAGGGAAAAGTTGTAGGTAAACGGTAGTTGGGTGGGGAAAAGTTATTGTAGCTCTAACACATTCACAACTGGATCAGATTCGGAGTCTAAGTATTGTTCGATTGATAAATACACACATATTTAGAGAAGAGATAAATAGTCAGTAGATAGTCTACGTCCAAAAACGGACAAGGTACGTGAAGAAGTATTACTATTTAGAAGAGTACTATGTTGATAATCTTAGATGAAAATGACCCAAAATCTATATCCACTATCAAAGATTGGCAATATCTGGCTACATTGTCTGGCATCGTTTTCGATGGCTTAATTGGCAATATCTAATATACAACCCAAAATCGGCGACGCCTTAACGTCCCATTACTCGATGACGACACACAGCTCTGCCACACGGCGACCAGTTTCCCACTTGATTGCGTCATCGCCGGGGAAGACGAGCCCCCCGCTTTTTTACTTCCATACATCATCGTAATATTCCGTAGTGTTATCCTGCGAGCTCTATTGCGGTAATTGCTTTTAATATAATCCCTTTAATGTGTTGGCCCAGATCCACGTGTACGGCCGTAATCTGCCCCTGACGTGATCTACGTGTCATTCGCTGACACGTAGATCCCGGTCACGGTTACGGCCGCGTAGACCAACTTAATAGCTCATACACTTTAACCCCCACGGAGATAAACTCGGTAAACGGCCCAATTTTAATTTCTGGCTCGATTATGACGCTTAAAAATGCGGGCCGCTCCCAGAAAATCGTGCCGGTAATACCCCTTTTAGTGTTTACACAATTTCTAATCCCGCCAGCCAGGTCTCGCTCATCCGCCCCTTAATGCGCACCTCGTTTTGAAAATTTAATCTAGCGACAAAATATTTGAGCGCCAAAGGAAAATCAAGGCGAAAATCTCACCATCTGAAGTGCAACGGATGCAACTGTCAAGTCTGTCGTGTTTTAATTAAACAAAATGAGTGGAAAACTCAGAGCATTTCGCGGAAAACCAAATATAGAACAGTTGAAGCTCATGAATATTCAAGTACTTGTGTAATATCTCTTAAAAATATAACAAAAAGTTATAATTATAGTTAAAATGGAACGTAAATCTCAGCTAAGATTAAAAATAATAATTATTTATGATGATATCAATTGATATCTCAATCTAAAACACATTATTCACCAACGCTACATCGATCATAGTTTTTCTTAATAAATTGGTAAAGTGACTAAATCGTTCGATGGGTTAATTAGACACGTTTTTGGCGAATATCTTTACAATTCCAAATATTGGCAAAGCCACGTGTTTTTATAGTGATTTTATATTCTAAATGCTCATTCAATTAAAGTATTTCTTCTTGTAGCAAAAAAATAATATTAATTTAGAATAGATATATAATCCAAAAATTTGTCTTCGTTAAATTGTTTCAAGATAGTGTAGATTTAAATGTTATCATCTTATTTTTTAGCAACAGACAGCTGCTTTAATTATCTAAAGTATCGAAAAGCGTTTTGATTTATAGTAGAAATAATGATTTAATTTTAAAACGGAAAAATTGATCATCGATTCCTGGAATAACGTTATAGACCCTTTTCAAACTTGCATCGATCTCTAAGGGGTCCACTTCGTTGGGAACCCCCAATTTTGAAGATACAATTTTACATGGTAGATACGTTCGAACAAAACCCGTCTAAAAAGGTGATTCATAGATAAATTAAAGCTTCGTATAAGAAATTAGTAAAATAATAATAATATTTATTTTTCATAAGTTGTTTATACATTTCTTGATATCCAGCTATAAACATCTGCAGGTCACGTTGGATTTTTAACCTTTTTCACTCCATTGGCCAGACGAATTGACGCAATTTTTTTTTTAGAAAACGACTTGAACCAATTTTTTTATTTATCTAAAAAAAATACTATATTATTCTTATTGGATATCACATCAAACCCTATAGATGCTTTCTTATTCATTTTTCCAATGAATAACCATTTTAATACATTTGTAAAAAAATATAGTGATAGTGTAAAGCTTTTTGTCTTAAAAAATCTTAAGAATAAATATTGTAATAAAATATTTTCTTTATTGTCTGCAATTACGAAAAAAATAAAAACTATAATATTCGCTGCTGTTGCCACGTACGCGATCTTTTTTCTCGCTCGCTTCCGGTACAATGTGACACGTGCTGTTAGAGCTCATATATGAATGATTATCTTTATTCTTAGAAAACCCATTTTTTTATATAAAAATTTAAGAAAAAATTATCAATATCTTGAATTGAAATGTTTGGGGTCTCCGCGAGACCCCCTTCGGACATTGCGGTTGTTTTCGTGTCGCCGTGACGGATGGGTAAAAGGATCCCATATAATTTTTCAATAATATATACTGGTAATATTTATTATTTTATAATATTTGATTTAAAATAAATATGGGTAAATTATTTTATTAAAATTTAATATAATACGCTCGAAGCTCATGGTTAATTTTATGGGTAATTATGTAAATGGTTCGTTTTATAGCTCACATATACCAAAGCTGTGTCCTGATAATTATGTTCGTATATCAGATATTATGTTACTTAATTTACACAATATTATGTAAAATTTAAATAATAAAACTATGAAATTTTACTGCAAAATACATCATTTTTTTATTACGTATATTTTGCAGTCGTCGACTAAAAATATCGCTAAATTAAATGTTAGATCCTCGAAATAAATCAATGTCGCCATATTTCGAGAGCCGATCCCGCGTCAGATTAAAATTTAACACTGGGCACAATTTTGAAATTTTAGCACGATTTGTTATTTATATCGTCACCGAGGTTAACCGTGCACCTTCCATATGGGGTCTCCCGTGACCCCCCGTCGCCGAAATTTGTCTCTCAATTTAATGTAACGCACAAACACACACGCACACATGTGTACGTACACAGACGCGGGGCTGAATTATGAAATGTCATTTGCTGAAGTCGGTCGAGCGTTATAAATTTCAAATGTGGAAAGCGATTTTTCGCATCCATATTCGGGCCATGCGTCCTTATTTCAGGAAAACGAATGAATAATAACTGACAAAATAATATTATTACTTTTTTGAAAAAATAAAACGCTAATTTCTCTCTTAAACATTAACTGACATACGGCAGCGTTTCTGTGTTATCGCCATTTTGCTTATAATATAATTTTGGCGAGCACCTTTCACGGAAACCTACATTTTGAACTTGTGCCAAAAGACGCAAAGTGACACACATACAGCGTTACATAATTTATTTAAAAATATATATTTATTAACAATGCTTTTTAACATACAAAGAAATATTTATTACATCTTACTTGATAGATTTTGCTTGAAAGTTTATTTTTTTAATGATTTCGAGGCAAAGTTTTAAGTGATTATTCGGAGAATTCAATACCAGATAAATACGACGGATGTTATAAAACTTCTTTATCGGGACACCTGATTTCTGAATAATTATGCTAAACGCTTTTTTAATATCTTATATAAAAGCTTTTATAAATAAAATATAAAAAAAAAACATTCAACCGGAAACAAAGAAAAGCTTTTTCAGGGCTAATGAAGGTCGAGTGTTGGAAACAGCTAACAGTTTCGAAAAAAAACATTATTTTTCTTTGCGGATTATTATATAGGTTCCACTTTTCTCAGCAGTTATAATATTCAGTCTAAAATAAATCGGGTTTTATATCTGGATAATAGGGACAAATACTTTTTTCATCCAATAGCTATGGAAAAAAATTATGCCCAAGAAAATTCTATCTATTTTTATCCTGAAATATTTAAAATGCACATGTTGACTTAATTAGAGCATAATTTATTTATTTAAGTATTTAATTTTAGATTCTTACATCAAAGAATAATGACGATTAATATTTTAAGGCCTAATTTTTTTTCTTACGAAAAATATTGTAGCAAAATTAAATTGATTTTAAAATCTAATAAAAAAATTACATTTTTTTGCGTGTTACCTTAAACATTGACACGAATTTATTAACATTATATTTTTATTATTTTTTTTAATTTTTATTATCGGGTTCAGTATATAGCAGGGGTGTCGAATTAAATACCGCACGAACGTGCGAAGAAAACCCTGTAAATATTTATTCCGCGTAGATCAATAATTTGTGACGTCACGAACCGTATAAAAATGAAATTGCCTCGTACGGCGGAATGTTAAATATTCATGGTTGCCCAAAATTAAAGTATGCAAATACCGGTCCTACACCATTAAAGCCATGCCTTTCTTCCTTTTTTCTTTTATTAAACACCTAATCAATAACCTTATTAAATACAGAGTGTGCCCGGGCACAAATACGAATATTGGCCCCACTGGTCAGTCAGTGATACGACACGCCCAGTATTATATACACTTTTTTTTTATTTTTGCAATATATGGCGCGATAAAAAATATATATATACGTCTGCAACCAATGTGGTATGGCGAATGTGTAATATCGCTTTATGGTGGTCGTTAAAATTGGTATTGCCAAATGTGGTGCTGGCCATAGGAGATACTTATTAATAAAATAAATAAAGTGGTCGGCTTCATAACGCTTTTAGTGGAATTTTATTATCCGAATAGAATTAAATAATAGAAGAAAAATAGAACACCCCATGCATAATATATGGAGATATTGTAGGATACATATTTGCGCTTTGATTGTGTAAATGTTTCGTTGCTCTCATTAAAATAATATTAATTTATTAAAATATTCAATACACAAGCGAGACTAACATAATTTATTGATAAAACAAAATGTGTATGGAAAACGTGTGCAAAGAAATGATTACTCATAATAAACAAACCCGAAAATATGCAATGAAATTATTATTTAAATAAACGCCAATTAATATTTTCATTGATTTTTCTAGAGCTTTGCGTTTATTATCAGTTAAAATATATTTTAATCACAAATTTTATAATAAACTTCTTTTAACATGGCAATGCCTGGAACGTATCCTCCATTAAAACTATATAACCAGTGTTATGGCTTGTAAGTTAACCGCGACTGAGCTAATTTAGTAGTCGGATAGGTGTCCGACGAATACTATGAATTCAGGGAGTTCTTTATAACACTTCCCAGGGGGATGTACATATTACCTCCGCATAAAAATATATACACTCAGAGACCCGGTCCCGCGTTAGTGCGGAGATTTTCGTATACGGTAAACACCCGCTCTCGCACTAACGCGGGTTCACACGAAACATGTTATCTAATACGCAACAAAAGGCTTTCTTTTAAAGTTTTACGACTGAACACAGTTTCGTTCATGGCTCTGCATGCCCTTTGTAAAATATATGACATATGTATTTATTTATGGTTAAAAA
>JAGXCT010036881.1:104320-133729 GCA_022495035.1 Philopotamus ludificatus | reverse complement strand
TACAGGGTTGTCCGAGGTATGTAACTCTCGAAAATGAAGGTCGATCTAATCTGATGTTAAATATCGCCATTTCGTTCATCTTTTATATGAGATTTTATAATTTCATATAACGGAGTAATTAATGATGGTATTTTAACATATATTTTTTTGAATATCCTAGCATATTTATCTAAACGTTATTTTTGCTTTTTTTTCTTGATGTTACTTCACATTTCTATTTTTTACATTTTAATTTATATTTCTTTTATGTTTTTATGCGTAATTGGCGACCTGGGTAAATCTATAATACCAATCCTAGACTTTTGAAATATTTATTCTTTGCTTGAATAACGCTACGTTTCTTTCATCAATATCTTTATTTTCTTCTAATATTTTAATATTTTCGCGGATTCCACATATAGGTTTTGTAATATGTACTGCTCGTGGTGCTAATTAATAATATGCAAGTCGTCGCGACACGCTTGCTCTCTGGCCGCGTGAAGGTCGACAAAATTAGTAAAATTATTCCAGGGCTCGGTTGTACAATGTAGCGCACCTTGATACGCGTGTAATTTAGTTAGTCAACTCTTAATTGCCGCACAGCCTTAATGAGTCAGGCATTAAACCTTTTAACTCCCAACTTATTATCATTAATCACAGGACAAAGGCTTGCGCTCACGCATCTAGCCATCGCTGCCAGCGCGACGCTCCTCCGCTGGCGTCTCGACGACGTTAATTAATTTCGTGCGAAAACAAAACGGACATCTATCTGCTGTGGAAACGGCGGCGGTTGTAAACGTGATAATTTGATTACCCGTGAACGCGCACGAGGTAATTTTCCAGCGTGGCTGAAGGTCGCCGAGGAAGACGATGACAGCCACAGCTGATGGCGCTACTCATCCTTTTCGCGGTACCGAAGAATTAACAACGCTTCGGAATTTCTGTACATCGACCCAAATGAATTGAACCATGGTTTCGATAAATTATGCAACGTTGTTATATTTAAATCCCTAATATAGACGTTTGTTTATGACTCAGTAGTTTACAAACGTTGTTCTAACAATATCCATCGATGCTGTAGACACGGTGCATCTCACATGGATTACTAGGAATCGCTATGAGCACTAATACTATAATCTGCATACCGAATTAATCCGATTATTGTATGCATCCAATGCAGCTTTCGAACAGCATTCGATCCGAAACTCTAAAATATTTTTCAATATTACTCAGTTCTCACATTTAAAATAATGCTAATTTTATACTGAAATCATATCGATACGCTAAATTTTTGTACGAAATAATACCGTAAATTAAACAATCCTAATACCTCCATAAATGTCTGGGATTGATCATACATTTTTCAATAAGTGTCGATAAAAAGTTTGTCACATCCATTACACCTTTTTTGGCTTGAACATTTTAATCTTGTCACATTTGGTTTTTAACAACTTTTTCTCTTATTTATACAAAAAATAACAGATTTATTACATATATACTAATGAAATATTATTGTTATTATGTATGTTTAAGGTTAAAGATTATGATAAAAATTCACTTCGGCTTCTGTCGTCCGTTTTTTGAATTAATTTGAATATATAAGATTAAACTGTCATTAATGAGACGCTTTTAACAATTTGAATAATCCATGTAACGTGTACTTTTTAAAAGCTCCAATTTAACACTCAAGTGCTTCGTGTTTTTTGTTTTTTTTATCAAAGCAACAGTTCACAAATCCATGATTGCATTAAGCGTAGGGAAAATCGGAAATTCCTCGCATTTTTGCAAAACCTTTTTAAAGATCATTAAGTGGACGGGAGTCCTGTCAGTCCGGATAACAGGAAGTTAATTAATCTCCGCTTTTTTTTCAGGGGCGTGATTTATTTCCTCGGCCGGGAACGCAGTACAAAAAAATTAGCCAAAAACTTTCGTCCGTATCTTTCGGCTTGTTTTTGTTGTATTTCTTTTTCGACGTCCGATATCGACGGATAACTTTTTATGTATCGCCGTCGGACAAAGATGAGTCCTTGCGGAATACCCGAGGCTCATAACTCGTGTATTCGTAGACGTGTGTGTATGTGACTGCGAGGCGTGATTGAATGAAGCGTGGTTGTATGCGAAAAGTACGATTTTTTGCCCTTGTCCTGCTTGTCCTACATAAAATTGTGACGTCAGGAAATGTGTGATTTCTTTTCGCAGATTTTCGTAGTAAATAAACGATAGGAATACTCGTCGTAATTTATTGTACCGTATACGAATTTTTTTCCGCGCAAATTATTACATTTTTCCGACTATTTACTTGGATTTTTTTGTAGTTTTTCGGGTTTACATTATTGTATCTGTTCATGTGAATACATTACTCACATATTTTATATAAATCCTTCACACGGTCGATGATGAATTTCTCCGCGAACGTTGTAACCGTTAGCAGATAAATTCATCATCTGTATACAAACCGTTCCTTCCTCTTTTATATGAGATCGTTCCTTATTCTCAGCTGCTCAAGGATTATATGTTTTTTTCGTTTTGCCGTAAAAACGTCCTTGTTTTATTATTATGTTTGTTTTTAAAATTTGATCCCTGTAGGTATTTGCATTAAAAATTCAGTCAGTTATTCTTTGTGCGTCATTTAATATCGGTGTATCGAAGCTATGCGGCGCATATTTCATTCAAATTCAGACTCTTCAAATTTATTATAAATTGAAAATTAATCCAGTTTAATCTTCTAAATTCTGAACGAGCTTTTGAATTACAACGTACACTGGTAAATTATATTGTGGAGTTTTTTAATTATTTTTCTTATTTAATTAAATAAAATCGTTATAACAAGGTTGAATCGACGATTACATTACAATCTGATTGAATAGTAATTATCTCTAACACAATTATTTTAATTCTATCCAAGATCCAAGGAGTACGGTGGATGTGGTGGAACAGACCATCCAAGCTCAAGGTTTTTTTTGTCACCCTTGCTGTATGTGGTTTATCATGATCGAGTAAAAGAACAGTGATTGACGAGTGCAGAACACGTGTTTCTTTTTGAGATATGTTACTACAGCTGTTGAACCTGTGTATTTGGAGTAATGGTTAAGTTTGATTTCAACAATATATTATGGGCTGTAGCTCGACGATCCCACTACACACACACAATGAACCCTTTCCGTGAATGTTTGCTTCCGGATCTAGAATCGTTAATACCTATCAAACCATTGTCTCTTGTGGACGACATTACGATCCATTTTTCACCACCTGTTTAAAAAATGCCCCGAGTTTTCCCCTTAGAGCAGAGTTGTACCAATTGACTTGCAATCTGCATAATTCTGCATTTAATTACACTATATTTTTTACAATATTTAAACGAAAAATATTTTAAATTTAAAAAAAAATAGATTAAAAGAAAAAATATTTTGTGGTCCCTCCTTTATTTTTTATAACAGCTTGAATCCGGGCCAGTATTGAATCTATTATGTTATTTATTGTTTCTACCCTTATCTCTTCTTCATACTAGACCTTTGTTATTGCTGTTATTAGTGATTATAAATTGGCAGGCTTTTCTCTGTTGACTTTTTTTCTCATAATATGCCATAAATTTTTGATGGGGTTTAAATCAGGACTAAATTGGCCATGACAATGTTGAAATATCAAGTTTTTCTATTAAATCTTTGAAGACCCATGAATATAAATGAGAGAAATGCTAGATATTTTTTCCCTAAACTAAAATTAATAATTAAACAAAAAAAACTGATTTAGCCCGATGGCGTAGTGCAGAATCGTCCTGAAAGATACAGTCGATCATATAATATGCGGGTTGTTCTATAGATGGAACAAGTTTTTCATTAATGATTCTTTTACAAACTTCTGCATTGATGATTTCATCGACGAACATTAAATCTCCAACTCTATAGTAAGAAAAGCATGCTCAACACATTTTTCCTGCTTAATGCCTTTAAAGTTGACCTGATGCATTTTTCGTAAAAACGTTCTCCTGTTTTCTTTCTTGCATACCGTATACCATCCAAGCCAAACAACTTCAATTTTCTTTCATTCCAGAAGTTAATTTTCCTCCACTTTAGTTCATGTCCGGTAAACTCTTAGCCATTGGAGTTTTTTGGCGTGCATTTCAGGGGGTGGTTTTTCCGGTGATCTTACCATAAAACCATCTTCCCCAAGACTTCTCTGTACCGTTTCGACACTGACACATCGGTTCTCTCACCTCCATTGAACTCTGTTCTTTTATATCCACTGCAGTTTTAAATCAGTTGGTTGACCAGTACCTTTTTAAAAGACGATCTTCTGAAACGGTTGTCTTTTGTTTTGGTCCTGTTCCTTTTATGCGCTCCACAGACCTAGTTTTTTGGATTTTTTTTATAAATTGAGTCACTGTAGTTTGACTAAGCCCCATCAATGCTGCAATTTTGCGGGTACTTTTATTTACCTCACATAAGATCGCATTGTTTGTTTTCTCACGTTTCGGTTTATTTTCTTCATATTCTTCTGTGTTATTTTTATTTATTTCCATTACTATATCACAATATACAACAACAACTTCTGATAAAGTAGTGAATATAAAAAAAACGTTTTTTTCCCGTGATCAAGAATTTTATTTAATATTGAATCTGTAACCGATATCATAATTAATACCGTCATATTCTTAGTTAAATAAAGTTGATCTATAGATCTAAAAAATAATCAAATTTTGGGTTTAATTCAACTAATTGTTTTGGTTTTATACGGTGAAAACTTATATATATTATTATTTTTGTCCGATTTGCTGTTAAACGTTTCTATATAAACCTAAAGGTTAACACAAACGTATTTTGATCAACCGTGCAAACACGGCCAAGTTGCAAATCCTATTCCACGTATTATTTTTATAGTCCGATGTAAATAGCCTCTCGGTCCTATCCATATGTGGGCTGAATCCGTAAACACGGCAACTGACCGATCCGATTGTATCGCGGCCGTAGTAGTAAGCCCAGGCACACTACACTCTCCAGATATCATTTTAATCCAATAAGGAGGTACGATTCAGTAAATTTTAACGATAACAGTCTTGTCACGTTATGGCGGATTTATGCTCCCCAATTTGTTTCAGGGCTCGAAATAGATACTGACTATAAATAGGCGGGTGTTGGTCGGTGCCGGGGTGAGGGCACCGCCGCTACCGCAGAATATTTAACCAATCGATAAAGAATAATTGTCGATATTTGAGCTGTTGACCGTTCTTGACCTCTGGCCTGACCAAATTCTCGGAATCTGCCCACAGGTCTTCGGGCCATCTCTTCTACTTTGACCCTCTTCACCCATCACGGGGTAATCCTTGATGGAAATTTATACGCGATGAATATTTTGCATCAATTAACGTTGGCCGGTATACGTCATCGCTGCCCTACGTCATATTTACAACTTCCAAGTGTCGTAACCTACATTTTTATTGTACGTACGTGAATTCGATTCGCATTTTTTTTTAGCAAAAAACAAACACGTACTACTATCACGGTGTCATATTGAAATATTCACTTTAAACATAATCATTGATTAACAAGTTATTTGATACAATTTATTACGTTCCTAATTCGATGCGAAATTTGGCGTGGGCCACATTAGGAATTTAATGTTTACGAAATTCAGTATTATCAATATTGTGTAACGACGGGAATTTGCGCATAAGACATACTTTATATTAAAATGTTGACATACTCGCTTTATTCATAAAATTATGAATGAATCTAATCAAACAAACGTATTTTTTTCCTTTCGATAAAAAATAACAAACATGTTTATGTTTTCCGTTTTTCTAAAGATTGTCTAATGAGATATCACGAGACTTCCTACCATTCATCACACATTTGTTTTGCAGTGCGAGAATGACGAAATTTATTATTTATCTGATACGAATTTGTTTGATTTCGCAAATAAATGCATGTACATATATTATTTCAGCAATCTTCCGTCGCAATATAAAGCTATATATCGCCACCGGATCATCAGATAAATGTTAAGTTATGACCGTGCTGAATTATCTTGTTATTTCGGACAATAGTCGTGCGGCTTTCGTTTATAATCCATAAACATCGTTTAATGTGATACATGTACATACGTTACAATGTTAAAGTATTTACATGATGAATTACAACAAATGATATCCTGCTAACAATACGTGATTTGACTGCGTAAATTGAAGTATTTGCCATATTATCATGTTTTAATATTAGTGAATTGTAAAAAGTTTTGTACCTTAAATATATTACCATTTAGAGGCGTTATGGGAGTACTGACTGTATACGTTTTTTTAGTGAACCGTGTTATTTCAAAACCGTCTATTATAAAATGTTTGTACTTTACGACCTCTAAAAAATCGTTGATTCCAAAAATTTGAATTTAACATTTTCTTCAAACACTACATTTAAATATATAATCTTGCCAATTTCGTTTTTGATTGTTAATCTAAAAAATACTTCTTGTTAATTCTTGATTTTTCAAATTTTTATATTACATCACGAGCTGGAAAATTATGTTTTTAGATATCCCAAACTACTACAACAGCCAAAATTCCTTCAGGTTTTAACTTTTTTATAATTTTACTGATTATTTTGGTATTAAGCGGTTCTAGAAAGTTTTGAAACGTATCTTTACCGTTCATAATAAATCGAGTATTTTTACTTTTCTTTATTTTAATTTTTAGGTATACAATAAAAACCATCCATGTGCAAACCACACAGGGTAATCAGGGGAATTTTATTTGAATAAGTATTGAAATCTATTTGATGTCAATGTCAGACTGTATGGAGTGCATATTAAAAATAAAACTTAGCAAAAGTGTTGTTTGTGTATTTAAAATATGTTGACGTTCAATTTAACCGATCCGTCGCGGCGTCTCGAAATCAACCGCGTCGTCCGAAGGGGGTCTATTTATAATGTAAAATACCTCCCAAGCATTTTAAATCAAGATTTTGAAGAATTCTTCACCAGTATCTTAATTTAAAAAAAAAAAATGGATTATTCTAAAAGTAAAAATACTTATTCATGATATGCTTCATAATTTGCTCGATCTTTTGGGTTTTTTTAACTAATCAATATGACGCGTAAATAACAAGCGCCACTTGACAATGTCCTGCCGCAGACTGATGACTCGTCCCCGGGTGACCTCTCGCCGCACGTGTCAATTGCACGGTTACACTCGCACTCGACACATCGTGCCGGATGCGATCGAGAAAAAGCAACGTGGCAACAGAAGCGAAAAATGTTATTTTTATTCTTTTTCCACAATTGTAGACGATAAAGCATAGTGATTATTTATTATATTTATTTTTAGACTTGTGATATGTAAGATTTGTATTAAAAGTTATTTGATAAAAATACTTGGTGTCCTAAATAGACCCTCGCCATCGGCATCGCTAAGTTAATGAAAACAGCAACACTGCGTTATCAAATTCATCTTATTTATTTTTTTAAACGCGTATATATTAATATTTAATATATAGTTTTCTCTATATAAACCTTCTTCGGGCAAAATCGAATTTTCAATTTACAGCCCCCTTCCAACCCTTTTCGTATCACACACACACGCATTCCCACGCCCTTGATAGATGTTTCGCATAGTTCGGTGGGTTGTCGGAAGTTCTGTCGGTGCCGACACTTGTCTCTTATTAAATTTGTTTCGTCGACCTCTGCTCCTGTCGCCTCCAACCTAAATACTTCGTCCCGCACCAATGTCTTTGTGTGTTATCGTTATGGTTATGATCGTGTCTCGACACCCTGCGGCAACGTATCACCCCTCTTGAACTTCACACTCATAAAAATTGTCAACGTCTCAGAAAAGCGTTTCGTGAAAATTTGATTCTGAAATTGCAGTGTCCACCGTCGTCGGTGTCCAAGCGACACGATAAAGAAAGGGCGAGTAAGGGCATCAAAGGTCGCCGTGCTACGACCATGCTGACACACTTGGCAACGGGGGTAAGTGCCACGAGAAGACCTCCCCCTAACCTACTCGCAAAGTGTCTGTCTGGTCAGAGCGTGCAATTTTCAAATTAATCGATATCGTATGACGACGCCTCTTTTAAAATTTGCGTCGTTCGTCCCTCCTATGCCCGCCGCCGTCCCATCACAACCCAATTTCAGATTGGCTCAACGAAATTTTCAATAATTATTCAGGCATTTCAAATTTGGTATAAAAGTGTCGATATAGGCGTGAGCTTTTCATTGGCTCATATGATGCTATAAATTCGTGACGTGTGTGTACGTTTCAAATACGCGAATCAAAGCCATGCAGTGATCCACTAAAACCACTCGACAACGGTCAATCGATAAAAAATGCTAATAATATTATTCAAATTCATTCGATAAATCATTATGACGATTTTTTAATTTCAGGCACGTGTAACCGCATTTGCATAACACCATAAAAAAAACTTTCATTCACCATCGTGTGGGTTGCGTTGAGAGTTAAATTATCATTATTTATCATTAATTGGACCATTTTTTCTGAATAACGTTGGAATTGAAAGCGTGGTCGCTTTCATTTGGTAGATGAGGCGTAAGCTGCTGCGGCTTAAAGCTCGACACTTTAACGGCGTGAAAGGCTTCAATCGGCGAAAGCCGCTTGATTGCTCCTTCACGTGGAACTAATCTGGTTGATGGGCTAACGTTGCGATTGTTTTTCAACAGCTAGGCTCGATGACCCAAAAGGTCTCGCCGCTCCTGCACAAGTGCAAGTAATTTAGAGACAGAATTATTTTGTGCCATCTTCTCTCGTGCATACGTATACGCCGCATGCATTCCGTTATAAAATCTCGTTCCTATAAAATATGTAATCAGCCGTAAACTGGAAAATTGTTGACTTTGAAGACGCGCTCTTATCTGTTGTAGACACAATACGATTTGATTTTTCTGGGAATAGCGGCCGGAGATTTGCGTTTATATCTATTATTATGGTATTGTGGTGTTATGATTGTCGCTAGCGGTGCTCCAGAGCTGTAAAGTGTATCGGTCCCGATACCGGTTTTGCATAAAGGATCGACTCGGCTGAGGAGAGAAGTCAAGGACGATCGGCTGGTCGGAAGATGCCAAGAATGCGTGGACGCCGTGAATGCGTTAGATGCGTTTTAATGACTCAACGTTGCGTGATCGACAACTTTAATGATGCAACAACTCCCTCCATAAACCACTGGGGATATCACGAATTCAAATATTAATCTAACGTGACGTCGCTCTGTATCTGATTTTTATCAAACACGGTGATTATATAAAATTTGATATTATAATCTCTTCCGATATTTAGGAAGTGTTTTTCACTATAGTATCATATTTTATCGAATCTCGCAATAATTTCAATTACGCGTTATCTTTTTCACAACGTTACGATTAAAGTTTATCGGGGGATTTATTGTTAATTCAATTGCGAAAATATTAAATTACGTACGTTGTTTTAAAATATTATTAGATCGTTCTTTAAAATTTATTGTAATTCATACGGCGGTTGTATAAATCGAGTGTACAACCTCCTCATGTAATACTAATTTAATTGGCCCAAAAAAAATTTTTGGCGCCAGTGACCATATGTTCGAGTCAATTGTGCCATTGGTTCTTAAAATGACGTAGTAATTATTGATCGCGATGCATATGTTGGGATACGGCGATATTTTATGTAACATAATATTGGGTTGTCAAACTTTATCAATTACCTTAACTTTTCCATCAGGCTAACGACCGCGTAATTAGATGAGAATATGTACAAGCGAACGTCATGTTACGGCCTAATTCTGTAATATTTTTTAATAAAAGCTTGACGTTCTCTTTTATATTGTATAATTTTTAAGAGCTCTTATATATTATTTAATTTGTATGTTAAACGAAATATTTTCTTCTTTATTACCGACATTCCCTTTTGCCAAATGTATGTAACAAACATCATTTTGTTGAAATTACTAAACTAAATTAAATTTGCGCGACGCTTCTGATAATCAAGAAAATTTTGATGTTTAAAATGCGATTTTCCATAGAGTAGTATGATATTTACTCGGAAAAGCACATACGAAACATTAATGTATTTCAGCTAGACCGAACAAAACCACATTTGTTTACGTTATTTAATACAGGAACCGAATATTATATTACTTACCACATTTCCGGCCAATGTGTGCCATACATAAATTTTCTTTTATCGAACTCTAGCACACGCCGAGGGTGGAAAAAAACCGGATTTATCTTTCAGATTTTCCGATTTCCATACAATAACAATAAGAGCGGAATATACGCATATACCGAGGGAGGCGGAGCATTCTGATGTACATTTTAATTATGTAAATAAATTTAGTGAGTGTTAGCTACCCTCGGTAATTTACTAACAACCCTATTATATCATCAATGCAACTTGGAAGCGATTCAAGTTTCTGCGGCCTCGAGGCCGAAAGTGTTGCCAAAAAAAAATTCGACCTCTATCATTGCGGAAAAGTATCCTTTTTTATATATTTTTACAGAAAAATCGCATTAATTTGATGCATGTCGACACTAATGGCGATTCGATATATTTCTTTCTTATCTGAAACATTTAACCGTTAATATGATACATGGAACATCTTTTATCATTAAAATAATTAATATTATTCGATTATGTTTTCATTGGCGATATGATTCGATTAGGGTGTACAATGGTTACATATTTTTTGCTAAATTGATTGTGTTTTCTCATTCATAATGGTATATTTATGTGAAATTCTAAAGAAAATCGTCTTTTATCATATTATTCCTTTTATGTAATCAAATGAATGAAGGAATAATTTATTCGCCTTCCTTTTATGAGGCTGTGGGAATCGTTGGAATAATTAATATTGTTGAACATGATATATGATTAATAGATATGAAAATGTTTACCATCCCCGGCATCGAGCAAATAATATTCTAATATATTCGCCGCGTATTTTTGGAATATTGTCGCAAGATATTATTGAATAATGCTCCATGAATATTTATTGTATTGTGTTTGCATATATTATATTTTTGATTTGCGATATTAATAAATATGTATATTATCGTGAAATTTTCATTTTTGCTTTATTCCGTGGCTAAATTATTTTCTCTCGAATTTAAAGATGCTCTTATCGCATAGGGCTTAAAGCTCTAGCACAATCCTGCGACCGAGAAAATTCCACGTACAACCCCGGTCCCAGTCACGTTCCAATGCAACTTGAGCCGTTTTTAAGAATCAGAACAAAGCGTAGTATCAAGTCGTTAGCCGCTATCCGATTAAATTTGTCGGGGATACAATTTCATCTTTAGTGTCCGCGTTGCCCATCCTGTTGTGTTGTGCAAATTCGCAAATATGTAAGTCCTGTTTGGCTGACAGGCGATAAAAAATGGTTTTTTGGCGAAGATTTATAGGCGTAGGCTTTTCCGGACGCAAATTTTCTCTAAAACGAATCTGTTCCATCGCAGATTTATGTTACAGCCCTATATCTTCCGTCGGGATACCGACTTTTCGAAATGTAACAGGAGACGGCAATCCAAAAAACAAAGTTAATTACATTATCCGTCAACAGATTCGTCGTTAAATCTGCGGTTATGTGACTCGTGCAGTTTCAATATTTCGCGCCGGCAAAAAATTAACAACCGGCTCAAAAATGATGACCGTTATAAATGTTATCTTCTTGATTAATGACACTTCTTTGCAATGGGCAAGGTTCATTACGCTACGGCCCCTCCCGACTTTAATTTATTATATTATCCCCCGAGATGTATCTCGGGTAAAAACTTAATGAATTAATTAGCACGTAATAAATCGGTATTATTTATATTTGGCCGTGCGAATGAAACGATAAAGCGGTCGTTGTCCCGCACTCATCGCGTCACAAGTCAACTATTCGTGTCACTAAAATCTGTCATCGTTGTTGCAGGCCTGCAGGTGCACAGCATCGAGCAGGGGGCGGGCATGCCGCGAGCGGGGGCTGGCGTGGGGCCCCCCGGGGGCGGAGGCTCGGGCAGCGGCCCCCGCCGCTCCGCCACCTGCTGCTACGACGCCGAGTGTGCACGAACAGAAGCCTGGCTCGACGAGCATCAAGACTTCGTCTACGACTATTTCCTCAGGTAAATTATTTCAGCTAATCTCGACTCATTTCATCGAAAATTGCGTCATTTTATGTGAAAGTATTTTTTTTTAACCATCAATATAATTAGTGTTTGTTTTTGAGATTTATTTTCTTAATTAGCCTTGGAAATTACTCCATAATCTTCTTAGTATTAATCCTTGTACGGATTTTGTTTGGACATGGCCATTCCTTCTGATTTATACGATCGTCCAATCTTTGTTTAATTGTATTTCTCGCTTCGCTTGTTCAAAACGGAACGAGTACAAACGAGAGTAAATAATAGTATATAATCGCCGTTTTCAGATTTTTATTATAAATATAAACACAGTTTATACATATTTTCATTATACAATTAATAAATTAAAATTAATTTGTTTGGCAAACAGTTTGTATAAATGATAACTACAATATGGCAGTGTAATGTTTATAATTTCTATAAAGAATACAACCGTCACTAAAACGAAATACTTGATGTTTTTTTTTAATCGAGTTAAATAAATTGTTTGGGACAGCTAGAATTACGATTTTAAATCGTATTCTATTGTGATAAATAAAATAGAGTTACTCATCATTTAAAAATCCTGATTGAATGTCAGACTGTCCTGGAGTTTCAGAGAAACCTCTCGATTAATATCACATACACTTTAAAATATTTTTTTCTCTCATAAAACTTATAATGCTGACATTGCAACAGTCGACTATGAAATATATATTTACTAAGTTGGTGGAAGAAGTGAAACATGTGATTAAAGCAAACTCCAAATGTCCCTAAATTTTTAACAACTGCTTAAAAAAAGACGACAACTTTTTAAGATGTGATATTGAAAACTTTATTCTCTAAATATTCAGTGAAAACTAAATGACCAAAAGGTTCATCCGCAAAATAAAGACGATCAACTAAAAAAGTGATTTCGTCAATATTGAGCATAAAGAAATATTGCGTTATATAACAACAAGATGAATCTTGTCTACCAATTGTTGAGCGGATTGGTTATTAGAGGCCAGCTTTGAAAGCTTACCTTTAATTCAAAGGAAGACACAAGTATTATAGTTATTTTTAAGTGTTTCAATCAGAAAAATATTTTTAACACTGAAGAAGTTTTTTATGTAATATCCAATCCATATTTGAGCACGCTGTGCGTGAATTGATTCATGCGTATCATTAAATTTTAATAAAATATATTTTTTTTATTATGTTTATTAAAAAATCTTCGGAAAACTAGATTTTAATTCATCCGTCACCGCACACTCGAAAACAACCGAGTCATCCAAGGGGGTATCTCAGATACCCCAAGCTTTTCAAGTCAAGATATTGATAAATACTTTATCAATATCTCGACATATTTAAAAAAAAATGATTATTCTAAGAATAAAAAATAGTTATTCATGATATACTTTATAGTTTGGTCGGTATTTCGGATTTTTTATCTAATCAATACAACGCGTAAACGACAATGCTTTCGGTGATGTCTCGCAGCACGTGACTGCAGACAGCACGTGCACATCGTACGAATGAGAAAAAACATTAAGCAGGTGGCAACAGCAGCGAACATTGTTGTTTTAATTTTTTTTATTGTAATTGCAGACATCAAATAACAATATATTTATTCTTTAGACAAATACGAAAAATTTGGAAATGAAAAATCAAAAACTTGGGATACCCAATATACACCCCACCGTCATGGCTAGGTTTAGTGGTTTTCCAGTCGCGAATATTATTAAATTACATAAATTGCAGTATGCGGCAATATGTCTTATTGCCGGATATATATTGATCCTGAAAAAGTTGGCAACCCTGCTCACAAGACGTGTTCTCTCAATATTTCCTTCAATCGTACGTTTTACTGCAGTATTCTCGAAGTAAGAACAATCTTAATCCCGCGGCTAATTTCAATTCCAATTTATTCCTTTTTTTATTTTATTGTTTTATACGGAATTTATTCCAACAATCAATAAATGTGATAGCAATGTTTGTATTATATAAAAAAATATTGCTTTCATCGCACTGTAAAGAAACTTGCATCATATTCTCATCAATAACAACATTTTTATTCCAACAAAGAAACATGCCCTATATTATTTTTGTTAAAAAATCATGGCCGTTAGTTTTATAAGTTTTATATTATACTAAGTATTATTGAATAGTTAAGTGATGCTGTGTAATAGATTTATTATATAATAAAACCGACAATACACCTTTAATCTTGTTTAGCATTATAATAATTTTATATATGATAGAATAGATATATTTTTCGAATCAACGGTTTATTCGAGAAACAATATCTTCGATTTCTTAGTAACCATGCGTGTGTACGTACACATCTCCCTGGATTATAGAGATATAGAGATAGAGATATCCAGGTGCATTATTTAAAAATCACTCTTTTCCAAGTAATTCCAGAGAAAGATTTTTATATATCATATAATACAAAATATCTCAGATTTATGATCGAACGTAAAGACGTCATGTATGAATGGCATTTGGAACAAAATCTTAAAACGTTATAATAACAATATGATTTTGATAAAGATGAAGATGTATAAGAGATTTATTGTTCAATTAAGTAAACAATTCAATCTAGAAGTTAATATTAAAATCGTAATTCATATCTTAGAAAATGATTTGAGGAACCCACAAACTAAAGGTTCATTGAAAATGAGGAAAAACGAGTTATAGAAAAAATAACCGAACTAGATAAACTCAAAAAACTACCAAAATTTTTTTTGCCCGGATCAGTGAAGGATTTCAAGAATTGAAAATATCGATTCAGATATTGATAGATTTAGAGAAGTAAAAAATTAAAAAATATTGTGCAAAATAACCTGGGCATATTTGCATATACGTTAACGAAATCTCGTCACTGTAATTGCAGATGTCATAAATGGATATAAGCAGGGGTGGTTCGTCCATATACACTGCTGAGCTGCAGCACCCCCCAAACAAAAATTAAGAAAAAACATATTTTTATATATTAATATATATATGGTCTATTGATTATTTTGAGCATGACAATATAAATTAAATTTATATTTAATATTACGTCGCGTGGTGTAGAGAAAGAGCGCTCTCTGCTCGTCACCGCTACCAGAGTCGTGTATTTGACGGATGCGGGTTGATAGCGCAGTAGGGGGCGCAGCACCCCCAAGCAAATTGCGAAAAAAATATTTTTATATAGAAATATACAAGTGTCTATTGATTATGTATACTTTCCCAACAACCTCCCACGTTGTTGTCCACGAGTCAGCAAACTTCAATTCGCCAAAATGAACGCCGCGGGGCGTATCTACACTTGAGCAAATGATTTTCAAGAATGGATGAACCAAACTTACTACGAATTGAATGAAGCTACATTTAATTCTATGAGCAAAATAAATGTGTTCCCCCAGGCGGATACTAGTTGCTGTTGGATGTCAGCAACCAGGAGCCGTCCAGTCGCGGTCAAGGAGAAATTAAAGAGGAAGGCCCGGCCCTAATTAGCCAGACCCAGGTAGAATTACATAAAGAAATGATATATTAATAGAGTATCTGGTCTAAGGGACCTTACGGGTTGTAAGAGGTAAATAGCCTAGTAGCATATTTGATAATTGTAAACATTCATATAGTAGAGAATACATATATACAACTAAACGACTAACAATGAAATTTAAATGACTTAAATAGATGAAGTAGTACAGGGTCTTTGCTTACAATGAATATACGTAAAAGCATGTATTTAGTCGGTTGGGCCAGTTACATTAAACATAATTAATATTAGATCTAAAATAGCAAGAAAACTTTAGAAGAGCGCGGTAGTCAGAAGTTTCCAGCATAACATAAATATTCAAAAACAAAAATATAATTTATATTTATTAAACTGGGATGGATGGATACGGACTGGTAGAAGGGTGCGGGGGGTCTCGCCACTAAACACCTTGTCGCGCTGCGACTCGGTGCAGTCATACTGACTCACAGCTTCTTCCACGTCCCCAAGTCACTTATTTTATTATTGCTAATATTATTTAGTGTTTCTACCTCACCTTATATTTTATATTATAAATAAAATATGAGCGAAATATACGTAATATTTAATATTCGGCAACAACCCTAAATATTTTACCCACGAGCCGCCACTGGAATTAACCCAAAGAGACGTATTAATTATGTCCAGGAACTGTAGATGTGGTTATATGCATTTAATATATTGATAAAAATAATGCTAATTAATGCGGTTTTTTTATATACGTTGAGGATCACTGATTCAAGGATGATAATGATCCCGTCAGAACAAATTGCTGCATGATGAAGTGCGCTAATGCAGCTTAATAATTCATCATAATAATCAGCGTCGATCTGTAAATGGCAACGGCGCGCTGGAATGCATCAGCGTGCATTAGATCCGCTTTGTTGCCATAATTGCCGGTAACTGAATGCAGTCAGGCGCCATATAAGTTATCAGCCGCAGTAACTGCGGTTTCAGCCACCACCACCGTCGCACACGACATATGTTTCTACTCAAATTTACCGCATTCCGCGGCTGCAATAACATCCTTAACACAACATTTTTAATTTTATTCAAACACCAATTAAAATGTATGTCACGTTTTCTATTAGTCAAATTTTCGCCTACAATTAATCAACACTCTCTGAAGCATTATCCTGTCGCGTTGATCCAAAATGGAACAGCACACAAATATAATATTGCCGTATTCATGCTCTGTAGCGAGAGGAGTTATAGCCAAACAATCCTTCGCTCGCAGTGTAAACAATTTAATCCTATTTACTTAGTACATTAGGATTACTTGGCACTAAATGATTTATCTGCGTGCCGGCCATGGATTTTGATATATTACCGAGTCAGGAAAATTAACCACTAACAATTTTATGTCTAAAAAAAGTTACGCGCCTGGATGTGTGCGAACCGAGCCGGAAAATTTTCTTTATCTTCATCTGCATTCACATTTGAACAGATAATTTATTTCTGGATAATTGAAAAGACTTTCATGGTGGTAATCGGCGAAATCATCAGTTTTACCATTCTGTGCGGAAAAAATACAACTTTCCTCTACTTTATTAAATTGTACATTTCTCCGATTCAATCTAACGACCAATAATTATCATCTATTTATTTGCTATTCGCTTTATGGCCAGGCGTATAAAGTAGGAACGTGCGCAATTCGATAACACACAATCCCAGGATAATGAGAAAATTATTTCCGAGATAATTTTAATAAATATAAATTATTGGAACTATCGTAATGTTAGTCGATTTTGTGCGTTTTCGTTTAATAAAAAAATGTTTCATTAAGTCTCGTGTTTTTCATGGCAGTATATAAACATATTCTGTTCTCAAAATGTAATAATCTTGTGCAAACATTTGAAAAAATGTATATCGGGTCCATGTAACAGAACGACTTTGGCTCGCCCTTATACTCTGTTAAAATACACACAGGCCCAAACGAAATGACCCTGAAAGTCGAGTTCGAATCTAGCTCGGGTCAAATATGTGGAAAAAGATTACGCAAACGGTTGATTGAGGATGGACGACAAAGAAAAAAATAAAAGAAAAGCCATTTCCATTTCCTCGGCGAGAGTAATAAATATTTTTCTTTCATTTCGTACCGACGACGGCGTCTCTGTTTCCTTTGCGATGTTTTCATTTGCTTTGGCGACTTGACGTATAGGATTGCAGTTTCAGTTCAACGGACACATGTCGGCGACATTCGAACTTGTTTATTTTATTAGCGGTCCTTACACATTACTTTCAACATATTTTATTCTCCTCATACATCACGGGTTTATTTTATACGTCAATAAATTACGAAAACTTTTATGATTCTCTATTCGAAAATAAATTTGTACTTAACGGCGCGAGAGCTGCTATAATTTTCAAACATTATAATGCCGTAAAATATTTAAAATATGTGCATCATTATTTTATGATATTTACTTTAAAATATACGTATACATGCTGATGATAATAATAATATATTCACATTTATATTTTATTGTAATATATTTTAGGTTTAAAGAACTTATTATTAACATCCCATCCAGTTATTGTACCCTGGGCAGTGTTTCTCGCTCGTAAATACACCCCTGCGAATACGTAATGTATTTGAAATAGTGCCTCTCGACTTCATAAATATCTGCACACACAACATTCGTTATAATTATTCGTCATTCTTACTCTTTATTTTTGTATCTCGAACATAATTTGTCCGCCATCTCGATTTTAGATTTTAAATCCACACTCACTCCCCGGGCCGTATGCCCCGTAATCATTCTCACACTTTGATCCGGATATTTTGAAGTC
Source organism: Philopotamus ludificatus (assembly GCA_022495035.1). Lineage (NCBI taxonomy): Eukaryota > Metazoa > Arthropoda > Insecta > Trichoptera > Philopotamidae > Philopotamus > Philopotamus ludificatus. The sequence goes on along the minus strand of JAGXCT010036881.1, from coordinate 115,374 downwards.
CCTCCGAATTTTCTCAGACACGAGGCCCTTTGATCAATCAATTACAGACAACGGGTGCGTTTAATTAAATCAGGGTATTAATTGCTCCAACGTGCCAGTTGTTTGCGCCCCTGTCTCTCGTCTTCGTACAATTTGAATAATAAACTTGACCCATATCAATTATGCATTCTGAAAATGGCGATGGGATTTATACTACCGCCTTTTTTGTCCTTCTTCGCATTACAATTTCATATCGACGATTCTCATTTTTCATTTTATTTTCAGGAAAGCAACCCGACAGGTGGTGGATGCATGGCTGGTGTCTCATGCCACACCCCCCTGTGGAGACACCCCACCTCACCCGTCCCCATCGCGCTGCAGTTCTGGTGCCACTACCCCCGTCAGGTGAGTTATTATAAAAATATTTATATTCATAAAACATGTACGATAAATCCTGCAATTTATTTAATATCAATCAGATTGAAATTCTGAACGATTTTATTATCTATTTCTAACTGTATATAATGTTTAATTAACGGGAAATCTATTGAGTTGATGCAAAAGTTAAGATGTTTTTGTAGGAACCTAGTAAAACATATTTTTTTCTCAGAACTGCTGAATAACATCTGTTTTAAAATTATTCTTTTATATAAAGAATGCTTCCTCTTTACTTTCCTACTACTCTACAATATTGCAACTGCGGTAGTCAAACATATTTGCGATGTGTATGGAGAGAATGGTTTATAAAATTCCGCTCTGAGATTTTTCATTGACTGATAAACCATGGACCAGGCGGCCTTTAAAGTCTGTCGACGACAGGTTAAGTATCATAATTAATACCGATCCACGTCAAAACACCAAAGAGATCGCAGTGAAGATGGAAGTCAACCAAATAATCTTATTGGGACGTTTCCATCATATAGGGGTTGTTTTATGGTACGACATTTGGATTCCTCATCAATTGTCAGCTGCCAATTTATTAAACCGTGTTTCAATGTGTGTTTCCTTGAGTGCGAGACAAATGCACGACCCTTTTTTGCATTAATTGGTGACTAGGGATGAGAATTAGGGAGTGTACAATAACGTAACACGAAAAAGACATTCGGGTATGCCTGGACAAACCTCATTAACAACTTTGAAGGTTGAAATCCGTCAACAAGGTAATGCTTTGTGTTTGGTGGGATTGCAAGGGTATAATGTATTTCGAACTCTTAGAATGTAATCAAACAATTACAGCGGATCGATTTTGTCGACAATAAAATTTTAATAAAATTTAACATCGCCTGTGATAAATATATCAGAATCGGTAAACAGAAATGAAGTAGTGTTTCATCACAAAAACGCGCGACCACATCCCGTGATGCATTGATTGCTTCAAAATCAAGGAAGTTTTACGGCAATAGTAATAAGTCGATAGAGAGGTTGGGGTATATTATAGTAACCGATCTATATTATTTAATTAATATAATAAGGGTTAAAAAGTTGTTCTTTCATAAAATAAATGTCAAAACCGTTGCATCAACCCAATAAAAATAATTATTTAAATTACATAATATTTCGCTGAAAATTAATTTTAGGTCATTCCCTTTAAACGTGTTATAATTGTAATATATGTAACTATTTTTTAAGTCACATGTCGTGTCAAGCGGGTTTGAACATTTTCGATGCTGTTTAAAATTTTAAAAATCTATATCCCTATAGTTTTGCAGCTATCAATATTTATATTTTCTTAACTCAAACTAAATTTTTAGCGTTCTTGTACGTTTCATTCCACTACAAAATTAGAGATCTTTCTATCGATCTTAAATAAGAAATTAATATTATGTAGTATGAAAAATTGTTCAAACAAAGACTTAAAGCGAAAAATGAACAGAGTATTACAAATCATTCATGAAATAAAAATGACAAATAAATATTAAATGGTTTTTTTATAATTTTCATGATGAAATATGTAAAATCTAAATATATTATAGAACAGCATAATTAAATGAACAGTCCCTGGACATATTTTTTTTGTTTCTCAACTTTTATTGTCGCGTCGAGGGTTTTTTCCTTGCTTAAAACTTTCCTGTTAGTGAAATAAAACAATTATTTTAACAAATTCTGCATTTTAAAATAATTAGCAAGCTTTTCGTATTCTTTTAATAATAAACAAATATTGCATGAAATCAATTGAAATTAATTAGAATCTACTTATAAAACCTACAAATAAATTATATTTTATTGTGAACATCTTTTAACACATTCGCGGACAGTCTTGCATATGCGATCATTTTTTTTATTACGCGTGGGACACGAGATCAATTAATGGATTTTTAGTTATCACGTCAGACAGATCTTCGTCTACAGTACATGCCTAGGAGTTTGTGTGCAAGTTAGAATTTGTTATTACGAGTAAAAAATGTACACAATTTAAAAAAAATCTTTTGATTCAATTCAAATGTTTTTTTAACCTATTCCACTCTGGTTATATTCTCAATAATTATATTTTACAAATATAAAAAAAAGTTTTTCATTGGTAAAATGTATAACTAACATCTATGGGGTTTGTTCTGATAACCTATTTTATAAAAGACATTTTATTCATAAATAAATTTAAAAAAACGTGTTTTTTTTGCTAAAAAATTATTTGACCCCAATACGTTTGGTCCACAGAGTAAAAAAGATTAAAATGGTCGACAATATTTTTTACTTTACTGAAATGATGACGTTTAAGTAGAACGAAACGTCTGGAAAAATAAATTATTCAATAAGAATTTAAAAAAAAATCGAAAAGGACTACAGAGAATTCTTATGTTTTTGACTGATGAAAAAACGTAATTAGAGGGAAAAAGTAGATTCGGGGTTAGAAACGGAGTACTAAAATAAACCGGGATTGTAAAAATATAACGGAAATAACTGGAAAACGTAAATTGAAATAATGTGTAATGATACATTAAATTAAGATTCTTTAGATCATTTTTTATTTTTATGAACTGTGACGATTATTATACCCTGGAACATTCCCAGGGTATGCGTTTATATTTTTTAAGTGTCCGCGAATGTGTTAAATTAATAGCAGTATTTTTAAACTACTCGTATTTCATAAAAGGTTTTTTATTTACGAATTTTTAAGAATATGAATAGAAATAACCAAAATAATCATGTCCATGGATTATGTCGACGCTGAAAAGCAAACATGCCGTATCTCAAAAAATGTAATCTTATTAAAAAGTGTTAATAATCATTTAACTAAAACAAGCGGATCCGTGGTTTAGATCTTTTGCACAATTTATCGTACATTTAGTGGAAAAAATCAGAAAGTTGTTTTCTATTTATCGTATCATAATATGTTTTCGAGGTGCAGCAAAATTCTATCCTCAATATATATTTTAATTTTAAAATCCATTTAAATTAAATATAGTTTTATTTCAAATTAATATCACACCTCTCATTTGTTTCAATAAATTTATGAACATTGTGTTTTTTTAGTAATTAAGTTATTGATTGGTGCATTTTAAAAAATGCTGCTGACTCCTATTAGACAAAAATAAAATATCCTATAATTTATAAACTGATCCGTCTTACGTCTACTCAATTCTTCTTCGTAATCTTTAAATCAAAAAAAAGTTGGTCTAATCAGGATTTTATCGCTGAGTGAATGACTACTTTTCAGAGTTTGACAAACCCTATTTTCACCCTACCCGAACGGGATGAAAAATTGAAAAATCACTGGACCGAATGTATATAGCCTTTAATCAAAACCGCGTTGAAAGATAACAATAATTTTTACTATTAAACTGCTTCTAATCCAGTGAATATTTTTATATATTTTTTTTAGCATATTTTTATGTGATGTTAAAAAATGTTATTTTGATTTTCAGAAAAATATCGGCACACGAATTCGAGCGCGGCGGGCTCCTGAAACCCATAGTCAATACAATAGACGGCACCCCCACGTTTCTTTCAGTTGGTGGTGGAACTGGAAGTGCAGGTAACACCTCCGCCGGGGCCGGCGCCCCCGCCGCCCGCCCCCACCGCCGCTCCCGGCACGAGCTCAAGCAGCTCGACGAGAAGGAGCTTATTTTTGAATTGGTAAATATTGACTAACTAACTGAAGAGTAGCTCGCATCCGCGTCATCCTCCTCATCCATATTTCAGACGCGCCACCCCCGACATAATATCATTTCATCTCATTTCTACAACAATGAATGGCACGCGGTGCGGCAGACGAGCCGGCCGTGCGTGTATTTTAAATTTGTGTCTCATTATTTATATTCCGGTGCGGTGCGTGAAAAGTTTCAGCTTTTGTGAATTTATTCATGCCAGCCTACATTTTCTGTGAAAGTTGCTGCATAATCAGCGCCCGCCGTAATGCCTTAATTCGTCTAACGCCGGAGACAATAATTATAATTCCAACTATGATACAATCGAGCTTTCGCTAATATATTCCCTTCCAAAAATGTAATATTCATTGTTGGTGTTGGAATCTTAAAAGTTTGTCGCTGAAAAAGGTCTGCCGCTGCTCGTTAGCACAATAACGAGATTACTTTAGTGACGACCGTTATTAGTTGGCCATTCTACCTGTTTCCATAATAAGCCCTTGAATTATTCATGTCTTTTATGCTTTATAAAAATATGTACGGATGAGCTTGATTCTGGTGTTTTACATGAAAAAACGTTTTAGCAAAAGTTTTATTTAGATGTTATTTTTTTTTCATTTTTCATCAGCATAAAAATGCGATAAAGATTTTAATTTTTTTGCAAATTATGCGAAAACTCTTAAATGTTTCGTGACATTTTAAAATGTTATCTGTCGCGTTAGAAAGATTTAACTTTTCCGCATAAATTCGAGAATAATTTGTTACATTTTCAATTCAACACTTTTATATATATATTTAAAAAAAAAAGTATACGATAATAACGTAAATTGAGTAAAAAAATTAGATTGTTGAATATATTATTCCATTTATTTATTTAACGATGGCAATTAATTCCAAATGGGCCACTCTACCATATAAATATAGTCAACCCTTCTATAGCGCCAACATAGGAACCACGCTATAGAAACCTACCAGAATATTTCGGGACAGATCTTTTTAATTGTATTTTATTATATCACATATTTTAAATGACCTTTTCCTATTTTTAATTTTTTATATTTTGTTGTCAATTAAAGGGCATTCGCCTTTATTTCGCGCGACAATATATAACATATTTACGAAATATGTAATTTGACATTAAACATTAAGCGTTTTGTAGAAAATGGCATTCTAGTAGTAAGAACTATAGGAGGTGACTCTCGCACACGCCACTCTATAGCAAGGAGCGCTGTAGGAGGGTTGACTGTATTTTATGAACCTGTGGTTGTTATTTATACTATATTTTTTAAATTTTAATTTGCTATGACACTTTAAATCATGCCTTTAATTTAGGAATCACTCAGATACTAATAAAATATTAATATTTAGTAATATGATAAAAAGAGAATTGCTTATTTAACGTAGTCGTGGCGATGGAATCTATTTGGGACCCCATGTTTTTGATTTTTCTCGAATAACACTTTTAATATAAATCCTACATATCTATTACGCAATCTTTTTGTATTTTTTCTAAAAAATGAATAAATTTTTTTAATAATTTTTGGCCTCTTTTGTCCGCAATTGCGAAAAAAAATAAAATCAATAATATTCGCTTCTGTGGAACAATAATGTTATTTCTCGGTTGTATCCGGTACGATGTGCCAGGTGCGAGTGAAACGTATACTAGTGACACGTGCCGCAAGAATTTAGCGATCGGTCTACCGACGCCGTGTCCTCAGTCTGTGGCGGGACATTGCCGGGTGTGTGTGTGTCATTTACGAATCATATTGATTGGTAAAAAAATCCAAAATAACGGCCAAATTTGGAACATGTCATAAATAACTATTTTTATTCTTAGAATAGTCCCCTTTTTAGGAAAAAAGTCAAGATATTGAAGATTTCATCAATATCTTGACTTGAAATGCCTTGGGGTCATTATAAATAGAACCCCTTCGGACGACACGATTGGTTTCGCGCCGCCGTGACGGATCGGTTAAAATAAAATTCAAATACAATTAGTAAAACGCACGTTGGTATATATTTTTATATATGATTTAATTTAATTTTAATTTGAAAAAGCAATTTATTATGAAAATTGTTCAAAAAGATTTTATTACCTTCTGCGTGTAGGCGTTCGATTGCCAATACTCTGGAATTTCTTTATTGAAAATGTTTGGCTTATCACAATTAGTTAAATTTGCCATCAATGTTGAATAATAAAATTAGCGATTGATTGATAGCAGCGATATTTCGCTCGCAAAGTTTTCCCCGGACGTTTCTTATCGAGAAAATAGATTTCAAATTGTAATACGATTGCCTTTCCCGTGGGGCTCGGGTAATATCGCAAAACAATAAGACCGACAACGAGCGAAACTTTTCCCTGCGCAGCTTCCATCGCGGACGGGTCGGGTGTGCTTAACTTTTTTCATTTCCCTCGTATTCTATCCACCGTCGTGTGTGGCCAGGCACACGCCCAACCCTACATCCAGACATGGCTTTAATACAAAACTCTGGACCGCCGGGTTCAGCCCTGGGCCGCACTCCCGAACGGCCCACTTGTTGCGTCGACGTCACGGCTGATGGGTTATTCAAAACTTTAGTTGCCGGGGAGTGGCGCGTTGAGCACACGTGGACTACTGGACCGTTGGGAGCCCTTAAGGCCGCGCCAGAACGGCGCGGGATATCGCCGGGAAACAATTACCAAAGCACCCGGCTTCCGTTACTCGCGCCGTCCCCCGGGCGGCGCCGCGACGCTAACCTGACAGGTGTTCGAAATTGGTTTTCGTATGAATATTTTTAGATGGAAATATATATGCGCCAAAAAATGGAAAAGAAACGTGACATCCACAAACGTGGGATTTAAAAATAGGAGGAAAAATAGTGAAGCTAGTATGAGTCCCCGTAGACTAGATATGACTTTGCGCACGTGAATGTTCCAATATTATATTTTTTTTCTATTACATTTTATTATATGTCAATTGAACTGAAATATGAATACATTTCATACAATATTTCAATGTAGTCGTACGAAAAGTATGTCAAAAATAATCACGACTTGAAGATAACAATGGCATTATGATTTCATTGTTAACCCTTACGAGTGCAGACAGTATTCGGACGGATGACCTTCTGGAAAATTCTAAATGACGCTGATCGACAAAGGGATACAGTGAAAACTGACGACCCCCATCTTACGAAACTTTAAATTGTCAAAATCGTTAAATAATAATGCGCATACGATCAAACGGTTTTAGATTTAATTGAATATTTATTATAATGATTTTATTTTTATATTAGAAATTCTAATCGTTTCGCACGTCTTTAATATATTAAATAATTATATGGTTTATGTCAATTTAAATGGTACAAGTATTTTTTGAAAAGTAGCTAAAAATTATCATAAATCTAATCATTTAAATAAATAGTTTATACAACGATAATCAAGCCTCATTTTATACAGGTTTTTCACGTCAAATACACCCTTTTCCAATTCCAATACACCTTTTTGCAAATCAAATTGGCCTCTTTTCAATATTAATTTAAATAGAAAATTTACAAAATTGATTGATTTGCCAATGAGTGTATTTGACGTAAAAACCCTGTAAAGATAATTTATTTAGTCATAATGTCCTGTTATTTGTTTATTAATTGTTATATTGTTATTTATCGCGTGCTTGTTTTTCCACGCTTGACATTTTTTTCGTAAATGCTCTTGGTCTATAATACCATAAATTATCAAAAGAAATAATCGCATTCGAACATAAAATCAATTCACACGCTTTTTATTAATCAAATATATATAATGTATTAAAAACGTTGTAATTGTTATGAACAATGAATACCAATGATTTTGAGAGAAAAAAACATGTATTTATTCAAATTTCAAAGTATATTCGTCTTTCCTCATTGTTAAAAAATACAGTGTCGTAAAGTTCTGATAGTACTCGAATGAATTTACCTTCTGGGAAATTCTATATGATACTGGTTAAGGAGTAAATGTGAGTCTAACCACCCACTTCTTTATAAATCCTACCCCCACATTTAAAATAAAATAAGCGCGTCGTGCGAGAGGGGTCTATTTATAATGAATAAATAGACCTCAAGCATTTCAAGTTAAGATTTTGTTGAATTCTTTATCAATATCTTGACATTTAACAAAAAAAAATGGATAATTCTAAGTATAAAACTAGTTATTCATGATATGATTCATAATTTGGTCGATATTTTAAAATTTTCTACTAATAAATATGACGCGTAGATGACACACACACCTGGAGGTGAACCCCTTGTAGACCGACCCCCAAATTCTCGCGGCACGTGCCACTAGTATACGTTTCACTTATACTTGGCATGTCAAATCGGATGCGAGCGAGAAAAAACAGAAACAGATCTCGTGGCCACAGAAGTGAATATTGTTGTTTTTATTTTTCTTTCACAATTGCGGACAATAAAGGTCAATGATTATTTATAATATTTTATAAAAATTAAAAACTTGGGGTCCCAAATATACCCCATCGGCACGGCTTCGTTAACAACCTTGATGAATCTCCCTTCAATTTGATTTCCACTAAGGCAGTAAGATAGTAAGAATAGACTTATATTTACATATAATACTTACAAATCATTCGCTTTGACAATAACTGACATTTACAAACAATTGTAAAATTTGCTTAAATAGCAATATAAATAATATCTTTCGGTAGAATGATATGTTAATTAATTATTTAATGTGTAATTTTAATCATTTAATTCCATTTACAAATAAACGACAACCGATCGCTTCGATCGCCGCATTAACGAGTCATCCAATCTATTTTAATTTTTTATCGCAACTGGCAATTTAATAACGCGAAAGTTCATTTAATCCATCGGAGTCAATAATCGTTAATTCGGCCATTTTGTATATTAACTGACGTCCGAATGGCTTCAAAACTTAATCTAGCATATATGCGGCCGTTAAGACATATTGCGGCGTTTAATCGCATTACGATTTGTGAAACGACCGAGTGTAACGACCCTCTTTTATGTGTGCAGGTGAAGGATATATGCAACGAGCTGGACGTGCGGTCGCTGTGCCACAAGATCCTGCAGAACGTCTCCATACTCCTGAACGCGGACCGAGGCTCCCTGTTCCTAGTGCAGGGGGAGAAGGGAGGCGGCTGCACCCCCCAGCAGACCCCCAGGGCGAGGTACGTTCCACGTGAATTTGATTATTTCGCGATTTGCATATACTCATCGGTCGTCGTATCGACTGGCCTGTAATCGTATTGCGTCAACCGTTTCTGCTCCGACGTCGAAACCCCCCCGAGACGTCGGTTTAACATTGTTCAATTAACCCTGAAGGCACCAATGTGCTTATTATGCCGTATGGACGAATTAAGAAATCACCACTATACACGACTATACGATCCCTGCGCTGTGTGCGCAAGTTCAGAGAAAGGCTGCTATTTATTTGATTCTGTGACGAAATAGGCTTTTGTGACGCAATCCTGATTTTCATATCAAACCATTATTTGCACATTAACTCTGCGAAAACTCATTAATTTGTGAATTCAGCCATTTCGTCCCACCCTGATTCGCTCAGTACAAACGAGCGGAATAAATCCATTTTGGTCGACTATAGATTTTGATATTTTATTTTATTTTATGGCATTAATTAATCAGCTTCATTTACCGCGATTACATGCATCCTTTAATTTATGCTGTAGATGATACAATATATCTAAAAAAAAAAACGTTTAAACGAAAACCGCGTAAAAAAATACGTAAAACTCATACAAAATTATGGATATTATATGGATACATTCCAAAAAAACATCTTTTTCGATTTAAAATACATAAATAATAATAATGAATAAATTAAAAAATACAGGTGATTTTTTTTTATATATATATATTTTACCAGGGTTTTTCTCTAACGCGATTTTAAAAATCGTGTAAAAAACCGACGCAAATCGAAAGATACGTGTTTGTGTATTTAGAGCGTTCAGCCCAAGTCGTTTACAATTTATTTCTTCTTAAATTGATACCTTTAAGTCTAAGGATCGTTACCATTCAGGGACTTTTCTAATTTTATACTCCCCGTGTATGTTAAAATTAAATTTTATTAATAATAATTAAATCAATGGCGTAATAAACTCGTTATTATTTTTCTGACAAATTTTGAATACCCTTTTTTTTATTAAAACTATAAATTTAAGTTAGGGAATTCTTAGAGTCCCTTGGTGATTTTATTATTCAAATACTTTTTCGTGTAATAGTGTGTTTTAAAATCACTTGACCTCTATTGATAATGACTGGTCTTTTAATTCTCTATTATTCGATCTTTTGAGCAATCTACCTCTATAATATAATATCCCCGTTATTGTTTCACCAAGTTGAGTTTCGTGGTGTACGAATCTTATACTATAATATTATTATTACATTATGTCCCTTAAAAAACAAACTATGACCTTATTCGAGATTAGTTTAAAATTTGCTCCTTTCTTCGTTGACAAACTATGTTTTTTTTATTTTTATAATTGTTGTAAAAAATTTATTGTTCTTCTTCGTTGAACCAATCTCATAAAAAGCTTTTTTTGTGATTTTAAAAGACACACTATCTTCTTTTTGTCGCTCAGTTTGTTCGGAATCCATAACTTCAGCATGATGGATTCAGAGAATTTAATCTACAATTTCTCAGCTGATGCATTGTATGGGCTGGAGTATTTCCATGCTAAAGACGTCTCCGACTTATTTAGCAGAACTTTTATTTCCTATTTATTTTTTCAAAATAAAATCTTCTGTTAAACATTTGCCACTTATCATTTTCCAACACATTCCCTAATACGGAACTTTTTTGTGGAAATTGAATTAATTTCCAAACTCTTTAGATTTGATAGCTCTCATTTTTAATGGTAACATAACTATTGGTCTTAACTCAATAATTATAAAGAAAATCTCTTTTAATTAATTAAATATTATTGTGGTGTGCTTTTTATGATTATATATATTTTTTTATGATATATGGCGTCG